>RXPK01000129.1:2356085-2384277 GCA_004143645.1 Protaetia brevitarsis
GTGTTTCGCTGTTATGGGAGTATATTTACCTACCGTTTATTATAGTTGAAAATATGTCACAATAGGCTTAACGGTACCTTCTCGAGCATATTTTCGATCACTTAACGATTCGTCCGCCATCCAGTATTAGAAATTATCTTAAAATTAATCGTAAATAAAAAACCTGGTGCCATTGGCAATGCCGCACTTATGATCAACGCGTGGCGCAAAATATCAGGATATTGTGTCGAACAAATACCGTCAATAATCTGCTTTTGTCGTCTGTTCGATCACATATTTTATTTTAAAATTTATATGCAATTATAGCTTTAAAATAATAAGGTAGATGACAGGAAGAAATATTGCTTGTAAACAGATCGTTCTTGCTTCAATCTTATCAGACTTGGGAAAAGCAACCGCATCTTGCTGTCGATAGATAGTTCCAGGGACAAAGGTTTGAAACTATAAAAAAATATAAAGATATAGTTATTGTACTGAGAGAAAAAATATTACTGTGCAGATATTTCCAGACTAAAGAAAAAATTCTTGGCAAAAAGTTACCCACATATCGAAATTTGACTATTGAATATACAGTTACATAAAAAGCCTTGGAAAAATTACTTACAGTTAGAAATATTACTTCTAAAACTAGAATATGGTTACGGGGTTCCTTCGCTCTCAAGCTTAAGGTCTTATCGAATCGAAATACTTTATTCACAACACAACTTTTTGGATGACACTGTATATTCATTACAAAAAAAAAATAAATAAAAAAATAAAATAATAACGTACAATGCAATATAATGAAATACAAATCTTAACATCTGTTGCGATGACAATACATTGGTGTTCGGTCTTAACCTCTATACTTAATAATTTAAAATTATGTATATAAATATATTATTATTAGGTAATGATCGTGCAATGAATAAAGTTAAAGAAAAATACTTACGACGGTATTTAAGAAATGTAAATTTGAATCTTAATCTAAGTTAGTAATATTGGCTGGAAGGCCTTTATCACGTGATAGGATTTAAAAAAAAATTACTTCAAGTTTTAATTCGGTGCAAGAAAAAGAAAGAAAAATAGACTATAGTAAAGACTTATCTGGTAACGTTGATAGTTCGTGTATGCGTCCGAGGGGTTTAGCGCGTTACGCTGAATTGTCATAGGCGAGGTCGACTTTGCTCTCTGTACGCCGTGCATGTTGATTCAACGATCTGGATTTGGTCTCCCAAATTAGGTACTTCGTTCACCCTCTTGGTTTAAATCAAAGCAACTAAAAATAGGTCTTGAAATTCAGGGCCGGATTACCAACACTGATAAAATTAACAACAGAAGAAGTCAGCTTGCCAGTGATCTTAAAGATGACGCCATTAAACAAAATGAATGCCGGCTTGACGCTACTGTGGTAAAACCCTTTACAGGAATATCGGGTGCAATGACCACAAAACTTTCCTGGCAGCTCAGGTAAACGGAAAATGCACTCATATTGGAGGTTTCTCACCGTGGACAATATCCCACAACGTGGTAACTGAATAGAATTTGCCACGAAGCAACTTGAACAGCGCGTGTAAGATGGTGTGCGAAGCTTATGCGTCTCCCTTGCTGAGCAAGCGGGCGGAAGTAGGAAATGCAACGTGTATCAAATAAGTCACTGTGAAACTAACAATGCGGAATAATTTACCCTAAAGAAAATGAAACCTTGAACTAATAATTGAATAATGAAAAGGAAATTTAACTGACAATGAATTACTAATTAATTTGGAAATAAATAACGAAAATGATACATTAATTTTTGAATATCAACGGTTAAGATGCGTTTGTGACGAGCAAGATACGGAAACTTACTGTTGATGCGTTACAGGTTTTTCTTAATTCTTAATTTAATCTTAATAAAAATCTTTAAATAAAAATCCATAAATGAAGCGATCGCAATCCAACGGCAATAATATCTGTACGGTTTTAGGAGCACAAAATTGCCCCAAAATCGTACAGGAATTTTACCGAATTTTTTTTAGTGTGATTCAAGCAAAGTGATCCAAATGGTCACCTCCGATTTTAGAGTTTTACCCTTATGTAGGCATATATCTTCATAACCGATGCAGCAAATATTTTTCGTAACAAAAAATAATCCTCTAGTAATCGCTAGGGCTTTGAACGCTCTTGGCTTAGGGTGGCGTAACACTCAAGAGCTGCTGAGAAGTGCTGTCCAAATGGTCACCCCCAACCAGCAACCGGTACCGCATATTGCTGTTTGACTTGCAAGATTGGCAATGATGCACCCTTCCTTCTCAGCCATACTGCCGGCTTTCTATCAGTTTACCCCTTGAATTAAAGTTATGAATGTTATATTTATGTTTACTACGGAACACAATACATTTTAGTTTGTCACTATTAATTTTAAGTTATTGATAGAGGCCACTCACATACCCTAGCATATACAAGGAATCTGCCAATTCAAAAGTACGTGAAATATCAATTGAAATTATTAAAATATTAATATCGTCAGCATAAAGCATAATATTTGCAGCTATTAAGTTTAGAAGTAAAAATATATAAATCATTTATATAGATTAGGAAAAGTGAAGGGCCCAAAACAGAGTCCTGCGGTACTCCTCTACCTACAGTGAGTATATGAGATGATTATTCATTAATCACCACTTTTTGTTTACGATGTGCTAAATGGCTTTCAAGTCTGCGTAAAGAATTGCTTCTAATACCGTGCGTATTTATTTCTTCAAGAGTGTGATCGGATTATTCAAAGCGCGAGACAAATTAATAAACATAGCAAAACACGGATGGTCTATGTTTGTAGCGATAACACAAACAATTTGGTGGAGTAAAGAATTACATGTAAAGAAACTATAAATCCACAATCTAAAATTAAAACGATGAAATTACGAAAAGTAAGTTTTTCACTTGTTCTTTTTTCTTATAATTCTAATTTGGTTGTATTCTTTGTAGCTAATTCTCTGATAAAGCAATAATTGATTGCGAAAGCTTGGAACTTAGACATTTGAGTATCTTGTTTCAACTGCTATACCCATTTAACTTTAGTTTCCTGCGAATTATCATATTATTATACTAAATCAGAAAAGGACAGGTATTAAATTAATCAAATTGTGTCCGGTTTAATAATATTACAGGGTTAAACACAATGGCGGTTGGTGCATACATCACAGGCAGGGCCAATACAATAATTGAAGTTCGTGTGCTATCATAATACGAAATACGAACATGTTACGTACTTATACGAAGAAATTAGACCATTGTAATGACCCTTGAAAAATGTAAGCACTAGACATCGCTTGTTAAATATATTCGAAACAGATTTTGTTATCTGAATAAAAATAAAGTTTCAAATAAATGTATCTATGTTGATAGTATTGTTCAATAAACTGATATTATTATTATTTTATAGTTAAATTGAACAAACCTTTTCAGTTAAGACGAACAAACACTATTTCTTATTCCAATACAATTATTAATTATTAGTCTCCTTTTAACTCAATCTCCTAGATTTGGGAAAATGGTAATTCTACATCGTAATGATATTAAATTGATTGCAATTTGAGTTATTTAATAACACTTTCGTTGTTATTTAATTCATTTGGTGTATTAAATTTTATAAAATAGAAGTAATAAAATAACCCCGTTAACTACGTACTTCTGTGTACTGATGGTACCAGCATAAATGCGAAATGAATTTGGAAAAAAAAATGAAAAATTAAATTTACTAGCTCAGTGGATAAAAAAAAATAAAAGGGCGCAAAAGAACAAATAACCTCAGGGTTATTCTCACAATAATCAACTAATCATGAAAAATAAAATGTGGGCGTTTGAAAAATTGACTTTCTTTGATTACAAAAATTGAAAAGGATGAATCAAAAATAAAAGAACAGAAATTTAGAATGACATTAATAATCAATAATTTTATTATTATAAAAAAAAAGGAAAAAAAAGTTACAATTATGCAGAAACAAAACCATGAATTTAAGGTTCTGGCCGAAAACAAAACTGCATGAATCCACAATTAAAAAGGACAATGCAAATCCTTTAACAAACAAAAGACAAATTTGTTCTAGAAGAAAATCCTTTTTACACAAAAATCCACGTGGTCCCAAAATTTAAAATAACCTAAATTAATTTAAACGTGGACAAAACAAGTAAATTTATAAAATTGAAATTTAATTACAAGCACAATGCTTCTTTTTACCTTAACCGTGGTGATTAACAATAAAATACAAATCAGCAAACTTGAAAACAGAAAAAAAACCCTTTAAACTAAAAATACCTTCTAGAACAAATATAATAACGGATCTTATACCTAATTTGTGTACACAATAATATAATAACGATTATTATTTAACGAGTTCCTTGAAGGATGAGAAAATTTCAAATTAAACGAACAACATTTTTAAAATCAAATGAATTTACAAAAAGGCAGCAAAGAAAATAAAATTTAACTGTACTTACACGACGTCGTTCAAGTAACTGAGCTGCAAGGTTAAGCACGGTCGCATATATATATAAAATTTACAATTGCGTGCGCTCGCAACGTAGAATTCGTCTAAGAAGATTCTAGAATATAAACTACAAAATATACAATACTGATAAACGCAATATGTACAACTGAAAGAAATCAATATACACAACTGAACAATTAAAAGAATAAATAAGATCAATTCAATTAACAAAATCCTATTTAAAAATAAAATATTAATTTCTGAGAGAATTTTCCCGGCACATTGACAAAGATTAATCTCTATAAATAAAATAACACTGAATTTACGATGCTAGACCACACCAGTACACAGGTAAAAATTTGAGGGAGTGAAATAGGGAGTCTCCGTTTTGGAAATATTTTGTTCCAAAAAGGAGTTGCTATAGCTGAAAACAGAAAGTATTTCCTCGGTTTTGTACAAAATCTCAACCAAAACGGAGAGATTGAATTTACTCCGCTTTCTAACACGATTTTCAAGGAAGAAATAATCTCCGCTTTCTCTCCGCATCTACACTACCGTATTTAAGCCCTAATGGTGAACAAATATCCGTAACATTGGCATTATATTTTCTCCTTCACGGAGGTGATAATTTGTTTACTTAACAGATGTTTCTATTTCTAATACCTCAACGCCAAAAAGGGAAAGGATACTCCGATTGGGAACATTTGTTCTCCAAATCGTAACTGTTTCCTAAACATTTGAAAATTGCAAGTTTGCATAGGGCATGCGCATTTATTAAAACGATATTTAGTGCAGCGCATGTGCAACAGTCTGGACGTAGTCACTTTGCAATAGTTCGAGAATGGAGAAGGATATGGCGGAATGCACTGTACCTGAAATTTATAAATAACACATCAGAGTAAAGTACGAAAACCGTAAAAGATGGGTAAGAGTTATGGGAGCAAACATCCACAGGGCAGATGTAGATAAAGCAGGTAAGAAACTTGTGCATCCTTATTTAATTTTCAATCTACGATGTACCAATTTTTAATTGGCCCCCATACATTCTAGGTGTTAGCTCCTGAATAAAAGCACGTTTATCTTAGCTGAACTCCGTGGTGTTTCAACTGTGTCGTGCCTTCAACCCACGGTCGGTACCAAACTCGAAGAAGCGACTATATTATGGATAAATTAAAGCAATCCAATGACGGCTGCTCTGTGACCGCAGAAGAGGACGTGCTTAGTGTGTCTATCCTAGTAATCATTAGGAATATATCAAAAATAATTCAAGAACTTGAGGTTCGACGACATTTTGATGCATTTTTAATGATAAATAATAGAATAAATGCACTGAGCAGGGTGCTTCTGTCCACATAGAAAGCCTCATTGATTAACTCCATAGATGTTAAACTTAGCTACTATGGAGCTAGGTAACATAAAAATAAAGTTAAAAGCCTTCTCACTAGAGAGTATTCTCTTTCTCTCTGTGGCAGGTACTTCTTAACGGAAATAAATTCATGTGTAAAGGATGAAATACATTCCGAACGGAGTTAACGTTTGTTTATTGCGGATGTAATTATTTCCAAGTGGAGTTACTTGCATAGCAACGGAGATAATTTTATCTGATACGATAGTAGCATTGCATACATATGGGGGAAACAACATCCGTTATTCATTTTAATAACAGCAGTAGGAGTTAAAATTTCTCCATTTCGGAAACTTTTACATTTATTGCAAAATAGTAAAACTGCATAAGAGAGACAAATTGGTCCTTAACGGATTAGGTTGCCTCGGTTAAAGATGTTTTTTTCCCCTATGAAAAGCAAATTATCTCTGTATTCCATCGTTTAGTTAGCAAAACATTTAATCCGAAATGGAGGCTCCTTGAACGGATGGTCGCGAGGGAACACCGGAAAGAGTTAAAACGGTGTTAGATTCAACTCCGTATTTTTATCTGTGTACGTCTTAATTACATTAATTATATTTTTGGCTAACTCAATAACATTTTATTAACAAAACCTGTTTTGTTAATTTAACGCACATGTCATTCCGTCAGTGCACTTTATTTTCTGTAATAGAAGAAAATATTGCCTGCAAAAATTCAAGGGAATAGATTTCTGCATTTTTCAAAACATTTTCATCCATACATGCCTTTCCAAAACTAAATAATTTAATGTTACTATTTAGCATTCTATTATATTTTTAGTTATTGGAGTACAAACTTATTTATAGCAACATATTCAAATAGATTTCTAATTAATGCACAAAATTTCAAAACTGTTGCTCGAATACTTTTTGACAGCCCTGTACGTGAAGCGGCAGTCGTACGGCAATAGAAAGAAACAAGTTGTTTTACACAAAAGATATCTGCGCAACGCTCCGCAATTCAGCGACCCTTGGATTCACATTATTCCTATATACCGATTGTGAATGGCGTACGAGAGAAGTGAATCTTCATCAATTTAAAGTGACAATAATAAAAGTCTCAGCATGACAGATCGACGGATCTGTTCTCGAATCACGTTACCAACTGTGAAAAAAAAAATACAATATGGTGAGTTTAACCGCTATAGTTTGGACGTCATTATTAACGGATGAAATGTTCGAGACCGCATGAAAAGTCGTCGTAAACCAAAGAAGTGCAAAGGAAGGAAAAAAATCACGTTATTAAACACGCGTAATTATAATTTATGAAGTCTAGAGTTTATGACGCGTTTATGTCAGCATTTATTGCATTTCAAATCGCCTACTCTTGCGCTAGCAATGCCCAACGCTTGAGTCGCGTTCGCGGAGTTGTTGAAGTGTGTTGTTCTTTGAGAGTAATTACAGTAATTACTCCAAGCACTTATATCTGTATAGTGTATGTATATTTATGTGTTTTTTTTTTAATAATCGTGTGCAAAGTACAAATTGCACATTATCAATGCATCTGCATATACCAGAGTTAATTTAAAAACAACTGTTCTAATGCAAAGCTATAGCAAGGAGCAGTATAATAGACACACAAAACATTCGATCATTCCGCGCTACACCAATTTATTAATTCGGGACAATATTATTTCCGCTATAAGGAGCCTTAAAGACAATTTTACTATGGGCACTGATCAATTACCTTCCTTTCTGTTAAAAGATTGCGGTTACGTCTTTGCTGTACCATTGTGCTACATCTTCAATCTTTCCGTTCGCACTGCCTCTTTTCCTGATATTTGGAAAACTACGCGTTTAGTACCTGTCTACAAGAAAGGTGATAAACAGGATATTGCTAATTATCGTCCAATCGGTATTATCAATAATTTTGCAAAAGTTTTGAAAAGTGCATTTACTCTAGTATCTATCCTTCAATACATCCACTTATAAGCATTAACCAACATGGCTTTGTTAGTAAACGCTCGACTGTTACCAACTTAGCTGAATTTACTCAATTCATATCGAACAACATTGAGAACAATGGACAAACCGATGTTATTTTTATGGATTTCACCAAAGCTTTCGATCGTATTGACCATGATCTCCTCTTACATAAGATGGACGCTTTTGGTTTTTCAACTCAACTTGTTACTCTGTTTACGTCTTATCTGAAAGATAGAAAGAATCATCATCAACTCTTCCTGTTTCTGCCCTACTTCTGGAGTTCCTCAAGGCACTAATCTGGGTCCACTTTTATTCCTTATTTTCATTAACGATATTTGTAATGATTTGTCTGCCAGAAACTTCTTTTTGCTGACGACATTAAAATATTATACTAATTGAATGTTCTATGACTGCATTTATCTCCAGAATCAGATTGATACTGTAAGCGAATGGTGCACTGCTAATAATTAAACATGAACGTCAGCAAGTGTAAGGTAATGACTTTTTCCCGAAACTTAAACTATTACGGCATACTTATTACTACAACAACACTGTTTTAGAGAGAAATATCACTACTAAGGATCTCCGGGTGATTTTTGATTGTAAACTGTCGTTTGCTGATCACATTCTTGGCATTGTAGCGACGCTCTTAAAAATGCTTGCTTTATAATTACAACCTCTAGACGTTTTCTCGTACCGATTGTGTTATGACCCTCTATTACGCTTTTGTTCGATCCAGACTTGAGTATGCCTCTGTTATCTGGTCTCCCATATATAATTGTTATAATTTACTTTCTCGAGCAAGTTCAAACGCGATTTCTAAAGTTTTGTATTTCAGACAACAACTATATATCCTCTCAAGGTTTTAGTCATGCTCTTCTTTAAGCATGTTTAACAACGATCTCTGGATCTCCGACGCAACAAAGCTAGTATTAAATTTCTCTTTAACTTATTAATAATTTTAATAGATTCGCAATCTTTACTTAATCAAATCATTTCAATGTTCTAGGCTATCGCTAGAAGTTCCAAGACTTCTACTATCCTACAACCTGAACTAATTTGCTTCTAAATCCCTATAATCGTATGTGCCAGATATTTAATTCTATCCCTAATGTTGACATAAATTTTTGCTTACTGAAATTTATTATGGATAACTGCAATAGCAGCGTTACTTATCTTTAGCTTAATTTTTTTTTTTTTACATATTAGTATTATTATTGTATTACCTTTAAGAACTAGAACTAAGTTTTGTTTTTGTTTTTTTTTTCCAACTGGTTTAGTTTAGTATAGTTTAGATCATAGTTTATTTACTTTTATCACTTACATATGTACGTTTTAATGATAGTATTGTTGTCCTGTAATTGGATCTTCATCTGTTGGGCAACTTAATAAATTATTATTATTATTATTATTATTAATTGGAGACGGAATGGATCAAGAAAAGAATCTATACTTGAACATACAAAGTCACCTTTCCTTTAAAAGAAATAGTTATTTTAAATGCTTTTCTACTTACAATGGAAGCTAGCAAACTGTAAATCAGGGATTCTAATGAACCCTCGCCAATTTGTAGACCTCATGGAGTATTACCCAAGGACACTTTCTGTTGCTGCATAATTTCAACGTTAGGGGGCGTGAAACGCCCTTGAAATTCGACCAAAATTTCGTTTATCTAAAATAACTTTTAAACGGTGAGAGAAAAAAAATTCAATAGCGGACGTGCACCGTTTATGCAGCTCTTTCGATTGGTGGAGCTATTTATATACAGGGTGTTATAATAAGCAGGAAACGACCCAAGTAGCACATAATATTTAACCAATATTAACCTAATATAAAACTAATATTACAATGTTTTTTTAACATTACATATAGGAAAATAATATTATATTAAATATTATAAATCTAATATTTTGGTTTTGAATATTTTATTCATATTCATATGATATACAAATTTAGATATGTCACTGGATACTCTGTTTTTTCCTTGATTTACTCTAATAACCCAAAATCTTTATTAACTATTCAGTTTTGTTCTTATTGACATTCTTGACTTGCTGCATTCGTTTCTTTCGAAAGTATAATATTACTTTAATATGTATTTTACATTAAAAAAAAATATTTGTATTAGAATATATATTTTATATCATTTAAATATTTCAAATGTTGCCACAGCTCGTGCGACTTCGTACATATTCGTTCGCTTTTGTTTATGATGGTGTTGGCGTCAAATGGCGACACCTGTGGCGTTTGTGTAATGGATAAGGTTAGGCCGTGATACGTTAGAAATAGCCAAATATATTTACAACTGGGCCTTGTTTTTAAGATGTAAGTATTTCGCTATGTGCCAATGTGAAATTATAACATCTTAAACATGTTTTTTTTTACTTGATAGCAGTATCTAAAAAGTGTTTGATATCCATATCGAAATTCAAATACAATATAATCTTAGGACTGGACAAATACAATCTGTCAAGGTTTTGATACGAATGAACACTTTTCTGTAGTTGCTGAAAAAGTAAAAAAGAAAAACAGATTTTTGCAGATACTGCCAGCATGTGATTTTTTTTTCCCACCAAGGAGGAAAGTAAGAATCTACATTCCTTCCTCATTTGATGGAGGAAAATTATGCTTTTCCTCCCTAGAGAGGAAAAGTAAGTAACATTGGCATGATGAAACCGTCTTCGATCTTAGATGTGACATTGTTGATAGACGATATTAGTACATTCGACCCTGTCTGTATCAATTTATGAGATAATTGCTAAATTATAAGGCACCTGTCATTTTAGGAGTGAGTATATTTAAAAAAGAAATCCATAAATATTAATCATTATTTTCTAATTCAGGTTTACAGGTATTGAACCTACAAAACTCATAAACACAGAAATAAACAAAGTGGATACACAATCTTGTACTTGCAACAAAGTTAAATACAAGAGATTAGATTACCGATTTATGTTAACGTTGAAAGAGCAGTTTATTGCACTTGTATAACAAACTCTTTTTTTTTCAATTTGAATTGGTAAATTGAATTTCAATAGGTCTGTTCTGTAACCACAGTGAAGTTTTACATCTAATATTCCACCGCCTTATGAAACAAGTGCAGTATTTTCGGATAATTGCAATCCAGAGGAGTTCCACCAGTACAAAATTTCTTGAAACTCCAGTTTTTGTTTCGGGAATATTTCACAGAATATCACCTCTGATATCTACATCAGAGATAGTCATTCTTGTTAATTCGTCAGTTCTACAAGCACTTGCCCATAATAAAGCAGCCTATAATTACATCATGTAAAGGTAATTTATATAATAAATTCCGAACAGTGGCAAGTGCTGCTTTACGAATTTCAGCTGGTGTGTACGACAAATTATCATTCTCTGCGTGTCATTGTATAGAAATGTTTATTATAAATATTTATAATATTAAATTTCAATTAAATTAGTTTTATTTACTATTGCTGAATACTTAAAATAGTATTCAAACCAATTTTCTAATATTTCTGTTATATTTATATCTTCAAATATTTGTTATATTAGTATATATAGTATATTTCAAACCAAGGGAGGAAAATGCTATTCCAAGCCTTGCCCAAGACTTGCAATAGCACTTTCCTCCCTTGGTTTAAAATATACTATACTAATATAACAAATATTTGAAAAACATATAACAGAAATATTAGAAAATTATAAATAAATATTAAAAATAATATAAATAAATATTAAAAGTACATATAAAGAAATATTAGAAATATATATTAAACCTCAATATTACAAAGTAATATGCAAAATAAATAAAAAAAACTGTCGTTTAGGATATAAAAAAAAATATTTAATTTTTATATTTATTTAATATTTTTGTGCTACTTGGGGAGTTTGCTCGGCGCCTGTGTGCAATTTTGATTAAAGCGCCTTTTTCTAGGATTTCATTTACATTTTTTTAAAGAAGCATTTAAAATTTGAGGCTGGCTGGTTTTAGCTTTTAGCGCTTTTCATATACCGGCGCCTGTGTCTCTTGCACACATTGCGCTTATGGACGGCGCGCCACTAATTACATCATGTAAAGGTAATTTATATAATAAATTCCGAACAGTGGCAAGTGCGGCTTTACGAATTTCAGCTGGTGTGTACGACAGATTATCATTGTCTGTGATATAATTCGAAATATTGTATAGAAATGTTTATAATAAATATTTATGATTTTAAATTTCAATTAAATGTTTTTATTTACTATTACTTGAACACTTAAAATAGTAATTCAAACCCATTTTCCAAACATTTTTTGTTATATTTTATATTTCAAATATTGTTATATTAGTAAATTTCAACAAGGGGGGAAAAATGCTATTCCAAGCCTTGCCCAAGGCTTGCAATAGCACTTTCCTTCCTTGGTTTGAAATATACTATACTAATATAACAAATATTTGAAAAACATATAACAGAAATATTAGAAAATTATATAAAATAAATATTAAAAATACATATAAAAAAAATATTAGAATATCATATTAAATTCATATTACAAAGTAATATGCATAAAATATTTAAAAAACTGTCGTTTATGATATAAAAAAAATATTTAATTTTTATATTTATTTAATATTTTTGTGCTGCTTGGGGACATATGTTATGCTTATTATTATATTGATCGGAGTTCAGAAATCGGTTGTAATCATTCTATTTAGCATCGAGTATATCATCACCATTTGATTTCTATTCAATTTCAAGAGTGTTTCGATCTCACTCGGTCTTATTTCTAAGCTTTATGGTAAATTCTTTTACAAATCTTAATTATTTAGCATGTCATCCCGGAACATGTATCAGATTTGTCACCTTCCAGAGGTGTGATTGAAGCCTATGCCTAATCGCTCCTTCCTTGATCATTTAGAGTTTGGTTCTTCTTGCTATGTCGTTCATCATCATTTACAGGGTGGTAAGATTCAGTATTACCGCGATAGCTGCCGTTCAGCAGGTTCTCATAGCCCCAGTTGTGTATATGCATGCTAATCTTTGCGCTTTACAGAGGTTAATTCTCGTAGTGGCCAGTTTTTTTGCTCCAGCATCACTGATCTATAAGTGATGATAGCTCTCATTATTGCCGTATTCACCCAAAGTAGTATTTTTGGGTTGCATCTCAATTTTTTTTCCTGCAAAGTCTCTGCACACCATCAAAGCTTTTTTGGCCTTGTCAGTTTTTTCAAGCTCGTGGTCGTTCCAGAGAAGTTCATTGTTTAGGGCAGGGTAAGGCATAAGGTAGGGCCACCGATCTCCAATCTATGTCTAGCCTATCCATTTTTATGATCCTGTTGGATTGCCTTTTATTATTGAATGCTACTAAGGCAGTCCTAGGAGAGTTGATAGTAAGTACCGCGGATTAACGCCATCTTATGAAGTTGAGTCCTCTTTGAACTACGCCGTAGAGGGTATACTGATATAAGATAATATGTTTCTCTTATATAGTGCTTAATTAACTTTTTTTTAGATTCCGAACTACATCTATAGAAGAGTAACCATTCTAAACTGCTAACTTTCCAAATAATTGTAATTCTAATTGCCAAATCTCCCCTTATTAAGTGTGAATTTTATTAATCTGTCTAATTGATACCATTGGTATTAATTTCTTCTCTTCATATGCCTATTATGTTTTTGTTTCTTATTATTAAGCTACCTAAGAAAGGAATTTGGTAGTCCATTTTTTTCTTCTAGAATTAAAATTATAAATTATAGAAATGACATTGAACTATTTATAAATAAATCTTTATTTAATGCACATATAAATGTTCCTCTTGTTTTATTTGAAGTATTTGTTTTCCTTTTGAATATTTCCCTATGATTTGGTGGAAATTCATAGATTCTATCTTCACTGTTTTTGATACTACTGCAGCACTCACTTCAAATTTCGTAAAAAAAAATGAATTTAAAATACAGTTACATTAAAGCAAAAGGAAAAACCTCTTGAATCAAAATGCTTACGGTTTTCTGCCACTCTGCATAGTTTTCAACTTCAAAATAAAGAGGACTTGAATCAACTATCAAAACTACTCAACTAACTTAAAAGAATAAACGGTTTCAACGAAAAATATATTATTTCTGAAGAATGCGGAATTTAAATATATTTTTATCAAGGACTCACCAAATTTTGATTTAATGTAATACTATAAAATGAAAGGATATTTCTCTCATGTTGTGATTATTTCATCCCCGAGACACTAGAGTATGTATTGCTATGATATTAAGGTAGGAATCTATTTTAAAGGCATTACAACAAGGTTCTAACTAAATTATACTAATAATTCAAAAGTGAAGCGTTTACTCAGTTGCCTACTCTACAGGCGATTATAATTTGTTAAAGATAGTTAATTGAAAAATGAATAATATTAGCATTAGGTGCTAAAGTATTGCTTTATTATAATATAAAATTTATTTTATATGTTAATTCAAACTGACCTGGTATCTTTTTAATGTTTGTTATATTGGCTCGGAGAGATTTTTCAGTCTTCGGGTGGTTTTTAATTTTAAACGTTTTGGCGTATTACCCTCAAACTCTAGAAAATAAAGTATCTTAATGTCGGTTAGCTTTATCTTTGCAAAATTCAGGTTGGTCGACCTGTGTGATAACAATCGAAGGCTGTTGACCGGTTGAATATGATTTGAATTCTCATTCTGTTGGTGGCTACCAGACACAACGGTGTCTTAATCTTCCTATAACGTTTTTGCCACAGTTTAAAAAAAATAATAAAGTCCAAGAAGCTATTACTGAAAAACGTATCGATAAAAACAACCTGTTTATGTAATCCCTTATCGAATACCTGAAATTTGCCAGAAAATATCCTATAAAAATATCCTACGAAGATCTCCCGACCAGATTGCCTTTCATGCAATTGACCGAGAACCGGCGGCCCATCGTTCCTTTAGAAAATACAGTCCAGTACAGAGATTGCAAGCGTCGTGTCCTTTTCAAGTAAAGTATTCCTTCGAATAACACCTCACCTAAAACAGAAAGAATTATTCAGTTCCCTTTCAATTTTAATACAGAAACTTATATTTTAGTGTAATTTATTTCACATAACGATAATATGGGATTAAATTTATATTCAACCGCATTTAATTTAGTTATTTTAGTAAATTTTATATGTAAGGGTTGTATAAAAATATCACCGAGTTGAACTCTGATAAAAATAGCTATCTTTAAACAAATAGTCGATAATCAGTAGATATACGTTTGCTTTAAAATTTTAGTCTTTGCTCGTTTACGGGTGTTAAGATGGACTCGTCTATCTATTGAAAATTATTAAATTTATTATGACGTTTCCAATAAACTCATTTAGGGCGCGTAACCGTAAGTAATAAAATTGTAACGCAAATGATTAGTATGCGGATTATTTGCGGTCATTAACGATTGCCGAGTATTTCAGAAAATTTACGGGACAAGCCCTCAAGTTGGTTGATGTCAGTATGTTAATTTTTTTTTTTTGTTTAGTACACTTTATAGATAACCTACATAGTTGTTTCATGGGGATTTGTATGATTAATGATTAATTTTTTAGTGATTATAAAAAATGTAATATTCAGAAGTTGTAACGTAGAATACAAATCATAGATACAAGGCTGCGTATGGTGTGTCGTTTATGTTTCCGAGTGGAGGGGATAGAAAAATCAGAAAATCGTAAAATGAGCGAGGTTGTTTTGGTGACAACTAAAATAACAAACTCAGCAACCGCGTTCCGTAAATATCATAATTTTCAGGAATCATGAGGAAACATAGCATTTGGGTAAATAAATAAAGATTTAAGCTTATTTTGGTTTGAAACGTTTCTTTTATTTGTACAGTAAGCGTATTACATCGATTTTCGATAATTACTTATTTCAAATTTTAATAGACCGAGAAGGGGCTTTGAGGGTGCGCTCGTTAGGTGAGAGAATTCGTTAATAAGCGTCCGGAGTGCGATTCTGACAGACGATCTGGTCCCCTTTGAAGCGTCCCGTGCCACCTAGCAGGTAGGAAGTCACTTTCCACAGTTTTCTTTCACTTACCTAGAGAGGTCGCTGGGTGTATTGAAACCACTATTTTAATTAAATTGATTTTATTGAAAAAATAAAATAAAAAATAAAATCGTAAACGGACAAGCTAAATAAAAATAATATAAATTGAATATAATAATAAATTGGTATTGAACTTAAAAAAAAAAAAATCCCGGGCATTGTGTTCTGAAAAATAGAGCAGTATACTTTTTTATAATGACGCCTTCCACGCACTACGTGCATTATGGAATAAAAATAATTAGTAATTATCGAACTGATTGCACATGCCGTCTCATACCCTATTATAACATAGTGTATATATTGTGTGTATCATTCACCTAGTCCTCATATTTAATTCATAGTAAACACAGCGTATTTGATACCAGTTTTTACAATGTTTTTGAATATCATATGATAAACGTAAACTTCAACGGTTCACCACATGTTTCATTCCCGATGGACATTGGCCAAAAGAAAGAGAACATCCAATCAAATCCCGCTTTATATGGTATGAGATTTCCAGTGGTTCAATATAATTAAAAAGTAATTTCCTGTTATAACTATTAGCAGTCGCCTGGATGAGTAGTGCATTACCTTAATTAAGCTGAAGGAGTAAGGAGTTTTTCTATTCCAAGTCGGATGTCAATGAAACTGATGGAACTGCTTAGGTACATACATGTATACATACCTACGTATTGGAAATTCAAATACTAGAATGACACGTACATAATTCAGTACATATGCTTGAATTTCTTCGGCGCCTAGACGTATGCACAAATTACAAATGTAAAATTATGTAGTGTATAAGTTTATATAGTAGGCGCTGTGGAAAAACTGCTGTAGGTTCTTAATAGGAGATAATATTTGTATCTCATCATTAATTATCGCGTAAGTTATGTTAAAGAAGATATAAATATTCATGTTGTGCAGATTTAATTCGTTAGTGGTAATTAATTAAGCTTTTTAAGAAATCAAATTTTATTTGTATTTCATTAATTCTTAACTTGTGCGCTAATATTAGAAAAGTTGTTTTTATTCAAAGAAATATGCCTTAGATCAATGTATGATGTAGAGACAAATCTTTTTACGTAATTTTACGTGTAGTAAAATTGCACTCAGCTGATCGAAATCCATTAAATGCGCATGCGCTATTTTTATTAGTGTTTTGTGCTTCACGCACAGTGAAGTGAAAGTTGTTACTTTTGTAATAAAATTGTTACTTTCCCACTTTGTCAATTACTTTGTTACAATAGGTATAATTTTTGTTACTTTTTGCCTTGTACAAAAAAAAGATGATGTGATGTGACTTGTCCTTCCTACGTGTTCAAACTGTCGGACATGGCGCCCTCTAACAATCTCATTAAATAGCAGGGAGTTTGCGGTAGACAATTTTTCCTTATAAAAATTACCGTTATGATCTATAAAGAAACATTTTCGTGAAATTTATACCGTATACTGAATTAAATTACGCTATTTCAAGAAATAACGGAGCCAATCAGAATTTAGTTTTTATAACTCCGCATGCGCACAACTGTTAACTGTGTCAGCTGATTGTATTCCACGATCTGTATGTTTTACATAAAAGTGTTACGTATTTCTTTCATTAACTACGTTTTTCAACAAATTATACTTAATAAAATCTTCAATACTCTCTAGGTCAAATACAGCGAGAGTGTATAAATTCTTTGCCATGCTGTTTTCATTTGGTTAACATCTTTATATGAAATTCAAATGTAACGTTTGAGCACAGTTTTAGTTGCCGTCACGTTTCCGACCATCGCAAACGTGTTTTAACCGCTGAATTGTCTTACGCTATAATCCAAAAGATGGCCGTATAACGTAACGAAAAACGCATTACCGCAATCTCTATAATATATTTTTACTGTTTGGTTATTTGTTATTTCCACTAGATTTAAACTAGTGTTTAATATTTAACAAATCCAACGTTTTCCATTACGGGATTTACGGGGTTGAAGTGATTGAGGATTAAAGAAAATCATGGACTGGTATTATTTTGTGTTTTCTGTATTAATTTAACAACTATTAATTGAAATCATAGGAACCTCATTAAAGAATCGAATGTTATTAACCAAGTACAAAATGATGAGATAAACTGTGTCTATCACACAGCTCCCAAATATAAAACAGTTGACAATTCTGTTTCTGTGACTATGGAGAACGACAATGATACTGGTGGTGATGAAACTAGTATTTAGTTTAAATAATGATTTAAATGTTTCTTCATGTGAAAAAAATTGTGACGGGATTAATGTGCCTCCTACATTCATCAGCAGCTGCGGAACGAGTCTTCTCGCAATTAAATTTAATTAAGACTAGAGCAGTGACTATATACAAGGAGACAAACCAAGCTTATGGGAAAAGTGTTGCGCTTAAAAAACACAGTTGGCGCTCAGATCCAGATGTCGCTAGCTTCTCCACCGCCAAAAGTGGTGGGGTAGTCCGACTGTTTAGCGAGAATAAGAACCAGAATTTAAATTATATAAATTGCATAATAGTACGATTCACCAATAGGTGGTACTGATTCATAACGTATTTTAATGTAATGAAATTTACTATGATGGTAATGATATGGGATTTCAAGCACGGCAGGCGGCAACAATATTTTGAATATAAATTAAAAAATAATAGTATATCTGTCATATTCGTATACGAATTGGTAAGATATTATTTTTTAGTTCTATCTGTGAAGTTTATTAGTTGTTAAGTTGTAAGTTTATTTTTATTGTTTGTACAAACTTTATTATTTATATTTTGCTAGAATACAGCAAATGTGCTATACTATATAATAATAATTTTATTTTATTGGTAACTGAATTTAGGAAACCAAAAAGACAATAAACAGAACATTCTTGGAACTCTTTGACGGCAAATCGGCATATAGCTATCGGTTTTATCAAAGTGATTAATAATATTAAGATTTGATATCCGAGGTTTCTGTCAATGGAAGTTAAAAAAAAAACTATTTATTTACTTAAATTAAATTTCACTTGAAATACGTTTACTTTCCCACTCTCAAAATATGAATATTTGTAATATTATCACAGAATGGGATAACAATCAGAAGTTTCACACCCTGGCTGTCTCTTTGATATTTTAATGGCTTTATATTGTGATCTCGGACACCATTTTTGCACGATAGACTTCAGGATCGCAATAACGACAATTTGTTTTCACCATGTCTGCACTAGATTTATCTGAAAAAATAATTTTTGGACTATTTACCATAAAAATTGAAGTAACATGTATGCGTTTAACATTTTTTCATTTTTTTGATGACCAAGAAATATTTAACCCTGAAATACTAACGCTTTTACGTACATGATTACTAAACAGAAAATACACGTCGCTATTTGATGTACTTACCCCAGTAAACCAAATTCAAATTTCCCGCAATTATATTTACTAACTTCAACTTAAAGGTATTCAAATAACTATTAATCTAATACAAAATCGTAGGTAATTTCATGCTTAAATGTTGAAGTTACTAAAAATAATTGCGGGAAATTCGAATTTGGTTTAGTATTCCATTTCCATGATTCTAGGGTTACATAGAAAGTGAGAATACAGTGAATTTATTTTATTATTAAAAAAAAAAATATGTTTACCATTGTTGGTTTGTCCCACATAGCCAATTTTAAATTGCCCGCAATAATTCTTAGTAACTTCAACGTTGAAACAAAAATTACCTACCATTTTGTACTACATTAACAGTTATTTTAATGCGTTTACATAAAGTCACGTAAAATAGTGACGGGAAATTTAAATTTGGCTATTATGGTAACGTGTACTTCGTGCTTTATAGTTTATATTTAAAATTAGAGACATTTACAATGTTCTGTAGATTCTAATTAACTATCGGTGCATAATATAAATTTCTTTTATTGAGTGAAAATAAATAAATGAATGATCATTCATAATTCAAACGTCATAAACAAATTATCGAACGGTCGTCAATAATATGATGCTTTTTTCGTCATTCAATTACGTCCATCACAAGTACAGTAGAGAAGAGATAGAGGTAATGTCGAGTAGGAATTAGAGACTATATAAGACGTTATTTAAGATTTCACGTTATATATCAAAGTTGTATGCAACACACTGTCATAGCCAACTGTCAAATAGCCAAATTTAAATTTCCCGCAATTATTCTTAGTAACCTCAACGGTGATACATAAATTTCCCCACCATTTGGTATTACATTAATAGTTATTTTAAAGCCTTTACGTTGAATTCATTAAAAATTGTGGCGAGAAATTTCAATTTGGCTATTAGGGAGACTAAGTTAACTTTGAGCCGTTTTACACGTACAAGATTTTTTACGTAAATCATACCAAAAATTACCTCGAAAATTTTGGTGAGAATTTTCCTAAGAGCCGTTTTACACGTACGAGAATTTTTACATAAATCACACCAAAAATTATCTCGAAAATTTTGGTGAGAATTTTCGTAAGAATTTTTGTCGCTACACTTTCAGGTCGTTTTACGCAGGAATTTTACTTCCATTTGCACTTGTAAGTTGTAACCTAAATATAAACAATTAAGATCCATATTTTGCTGGTTTATTGGTTAACTGCTATTTATTTCTATGATAACCATAATCAAATAACAATTTAATTTAACAAATGCGCCTGCTTATAACAACAAATATCGTGAAAATTCTGGTTAAAATTTATTCCTGTGTAAAACGATCTGAAAGTATCGCGACAAAAATTCTTACGAAAATTCTGACCAAAATTTTCGAGGTAATTTTTGATATGATTTATGTAAAAATTCTCGTACGTGTAAAACGGCTCTTACACAACATATGCTAACAAAAAGAAACAAAATTATTAAACCAGTCAAAATTTATTTTTGATGTTGCTTTGATGTTTCTTTTTATTTTACAAACTTAATGCTTTCCTGTGTTTAGTTATAACGCAGCCCTCCTTTTAATTAATAGCATTTGTGAAATCTCGCACGTCTGTCATTGAAAGAAATGCCGATAAGAAAATATACTCATGGAACCGTTATCTCACCGTAAATAATATCCGAAAGACAGCCTTTGCTTTTTTCGATTTTAAATGTTGTACTCGTTGAATTCCATATTACGTTTATTTACAAAAAAAAAAAACAAAACAAAAAGAAGATGTCCTATTGATGTCTACAAGTGATTTGCTTGTACAACTATTTTTGAGTAGATGCGTGTCATACTTAATACATCACAATAATTTCTGGTTTAGCTCCAATCTTATTTTGGACATCCAAGCGACATCTATCGATGACTTTTAAAATTAATTTGCTTTTATATGGACTTGGTTTATCTTCTTGTTTATAATCACTGCCCGAGAGTAAACGTTGTACTTGACCGAACGTCCAGTAACCAAATTAAATTTCCCGCTATTATTTTTAAGTAACTTTCAACTTAGAAGGTATTTAAATAAACTATTAATGTAAATACAAAATCGTAGGTAATTCGTGCTTTAATGTTGAAGTTACTAAATATTATTGAGGGAATTTGAATTTGGTTTTACTGGGGTGTCATTCATTTATTACATGCAAAAGAATTGCTAGATGACAGCTTTTGTTACAACTTTAAACCCACATTAACTTTACTACCAAACAACACTAACGCAAATTTAAGTACTACCTACTTTAAAAATCGTTATTTGATTATTATATATTCATATACATGTTTGGATTTTTTTTTGTTTGATGTTGTTTTTATCAGTGTTACAATTTTTGTGCTTATTGCATTGTGTTCGTGATGATAACATCAAAGCAATATATCGTTAGAAATTTCTATATTACGTTTTTGAAATAATAAATTTTATTATAAAAGTTCTAATTATTGATTGAGTACTAACAACCCCGTACACTTCAAATTTTAATTTTGTTACCACTATATTTTAGTTTTGTTACTTTTTTAATGTTGGCTGTGTTACAAAAAAATATTCCCAAATTACAACACTGTTCACGCATACTAGTTGATTAATTACTTTAAAATTACCCCATATCGATATACACTTCGTATTTTACGCACCGCAATTCCAAACAATATACTCGAACGAAGAAGTCGTTCCAATCTATTTCAACTTAATACTCACACTGTAGAAAGAAAGAAAAAAACACTCAAGTTGTTTATTGAAACGCGACCTGCACGACAGATATCATTCGCAACCGACTCCACTACAAACGACCTATACATTCGCCATATGTTGCCACAGAGGGGGAGGATGATCGAACGCCCTTAAACGTCAACACGAACCAAACAAAACAAACGCACCTATACATAAGTATCGTACGTTTACTTGTGGGATCATTCATCTTGATACGGTTCGGTGATTTTGGTAACCGGAACGATCCAGTTGTTACAACGACTTCTAAATTTCATATCGGTACCTACACATCCGACCAATTTTCTAATTATTTAACAGATTTTATTAATGGAATGGAGTGCAAAGGGTATCTGGTAAAACAAACTTGTTAAACGGTGTTGATGATTGGTTTGTACATAAGTATATTATAAATGAGTCTGTAATTTCTCCTCCTGGTATTAAGCTGGATCGTACTGAGAAAATAAGCTTTTGGGAAGAAGGAAGGGTATAACATATTTTTTTGTACGCATCATTGATTGATGTTAAGTTACCTTCAATAAAATCACTTATATGATAGAAAAGGTTGTTGCGGCGGAATTACTATGGTTTTATAAGAATATTTTTTTGTATTAATTTGCAGTTTTCAGAGTGATTTTAACTTTACTTCATCCCAGATAATTCTAAATAGTGTTTCCATTTCTTCTTTTAGTTTAATTTCAGACCTGGTAACGCCATCTAGTTTCAGCTAGTGGTACTTCTTGTTTCATTTTTATTAAACCTGTTTTTTATTAGTCATAATTTCACAGTCATCTGAATTTTATGATTTTTTTTTTCATTGTTCGAATATTCACCTCATTAATAATCACCGTTTGCATGAATTGATTAAGATTTTTGGTTTCATCAACGCTGATTTGATTCACGTATGCAAGTCCGCTTCCGTCCGCTTCAGTTCGCTTGGGACGGGTACGAAACCGGCCATTGTACAACTCACGCGTGTAGTATTAAGTGTTTAAAAGTTTTTATAGCTACTTACCAGGATCTTTCGCACGAGTAATAATAGTTTAAAAGCGTTTCGCCAATTCGTTTACCATTTGCTTACTGCCAGAAAGTGATTCCGTTGAAACGCTGTTCCTACAAAGGGGTTTCTCGTTTAGTCGCGTTAGCCGGTATTGTGTAGTCGCCATTTTGGGTTGTTGGAATTGTTTGTACTACTAGCACAGTATATTTATTATAAACAACACCATTTACTAAAAAACAGAAGAAAATTGTTGAACATCTTTCGCATTTCAAACAGAATTGTCTGCAAAGTCGCTTCAATTCAACATAAACTTCGTAACGTGAAACAGCAGCTGTCTCTTTCTCACAGTGATCATATCCATGATCACTTATGCATTTCTGCTATGGTGGACAAAAATGCAGCACCAGACTGATATAACTGAACCTAACAAGGTACAGAGGTTTACGTGTTTAAGAATAACTGGAGTTGTTACGATTCATTTTCACACCACTGTACATACTTATGTTTATAGTAAGAGCATAGTATATACCCTATCGAGTAGTTTCACTAAGCGTCGGCGCCTTTGATGTTTTGTCTATCAATTTAAGGAAATTCGCGATGGCGTTTGGCGGCGATATTTGCAACTAATAATTGCAAAGTGGGTACGACAGTAACCTGTATACTAAACGGATTGACAATTGACAGAAATCGCGTCGTTAGTTGGTCCATAAAAAAGTAATTTCAATGAACAATAAGCTAGCATAATTACGCGCTCAATATTAATGGAATTGATAGAAGAATACTAAAAATGACATAATTTGGTTAATATTAACGTATATATTAAAAACCGCAGTAAGTAGGGCTTAAAATTATACATAGGAACTGATACGAAATATATTGTTACAGAGAAATATATACATATTCCTAAAAGAATCTGTTTTAAAAATCGTTTGTTGTTGCTTTGCTTTATAACTTCGTCAGAGTTCACGAATTAAAATTACTTTCCTGAAAAAAAAAAAAACAAAGGTGGAATCTGTGTCTTTAGTATTTTATTTATTACATACTAATCGTTTTAGCCAATGTGGAACACATTTATACCTTGTATTTATAAAAGGATTACTATTTATAAAAGGAGGACTGAAAATTGCATTGAATTTAATGATATTTTTTTCTGAAATCGGTTGAAGGAAAACATTAACAATCACAGCAGGATTATCAGAAGTAATTACAAATTATTAAGAAAATTATGCTGCGGAGTAGCTTGGCACAATAATATAATTCATGGGGGAATAAGTTACAGAAAAGTTCAATATCCTTTCCATTTAAAAGACAACTCGCAGTAGCTTGAAAATCATTTGTAGTAACCAACCAAATAATGAAAATGTAAGTATTTACAATAATTGTTAACAACTATTTCTGGTTGCTGCAAAAATAAAATGTTATTTTTTATTACGACTACATCATTTTTACATTTAAATATTTATAAACATGTATTATAAGAAACAACGAAGCAAAATTTTAACCAACATTGTATTTTTACTTACATTACTTCATCTGGAGGTAATTGAAAAAAATGATATTCTTTATTATCTTTGTGATACCTCCTATACAATTGGCACACAGCACTTTAGCTAGATTGTGGATTTATTAATAACCATTTAAATAACTATAAAGCCAAATTGAAATTTTAAATAAAGAAAACAACTATATACGCTTACTAAAATACTATTAATAAAGTTGTATATTAAAAATTAATTAACTACAACAACTACTCTAAAGGGTACTGTTAGAAATAAGGTTTTATATGTTAGCAAAAATAAGTAAAGATTAAAATAAATAACTACACCAAAGTAATACTGATAAGTAAACCTGGAAATAAGAAAATATATTGTGAAGTACGCCTTTCAATTACGGAATATTCTGTTAACAGCACAACATCAATGTCACCAATAACGTTGCTAACAGAATGGAACGTCTTCGTAGGTTTGATTTTGTTTTGTAAACAAATTTAAACAGTTTTAGTTTACAATTTCACCCACCCTATGCGACACCAGCGAATTTCCTTGGCGCCATGTTTTGGAAACCCATGTTACCGGCGATGTGAAACTACTGGATAGGGTATATACTGTGCTACTAGTGTGCTATATTACCAAATTACCTAGTTAGAACGAGAGTTGTTTACCCAAATACTGGATTAATCCTGAGATTACGAGATACCGGGGCAAGGAGATTGTCCATTGTGTTACCTAAGCGAATAACAACAGCACAATATCGCAGAACACTGGTAATTTTTTTGGATCGCACAAGGCTACCTTCTGAAATTCAGCTAAGTGTTTATTTTTATCATTCGTTTATATCCCAAATCTATATTTTTTAGAGGAAAAAATATACCGAAACTTATTATTTTTATTAATTCGAATTAAGATTTATATCAATACAAACCTTACTGTAAATGCATAGTTAATTTTATTTATTTATCACTTTCAAGATATTTTTTTTATATGGTTATAAGTTATAAGAATATTATACCTTTTTCCTAGTTTCCGCATCCTAATCTAAACAAATCGTAGTTAAATCAAATCTAGTGGAAGGTCATGCCGTCGACCTTGACCTACAGAATAAACAGCTGATCGATCTGCTTTAATTTAAACATTAGTTTAATTCGAATTTAGCATAATTTCAAAACATTTTATCAAATTAGGCAACTGTTAAAATTTAAATCTTGTTTTATTATATCTTGGGTATCATTTATATCATATCTTGTAGTTTAGAAAATTTTACGTAAATATTTAATGTTATTAAAAAAGTTGTGTTCCTCTCAATTATTTTGATCCAACTGTTTCTACTCCCACGGTTGGCTTCGCAAAACTCTGAACCTCGTATCAAGGTACATAGTGTGTTCAACTAATTCGTTATTTTTAGCTACATTTTTCCTTTAATGTTTTATGTTTTTATTTAGTTTAGTTTCTTTTTTCATGGGAATATTGGTCACACGAAGTATGTATAAAGTCCTGGCGTAATAATCTATAACATTTTGAAATTGTAAACAACATAGGACATGAATTTTTTTAGACATAAAATTAACCTGAATAAATCAACATATCCACACTGATTGGTATTTTAAAATTACACATTCTCAAAAAAAAAATTCTATTCATTGCTTCTATAAAATACAAAAAAAGCGTAATTAATAGTCTGGTAGATAGATATTTAATTTCTGTGAAAAATGAAAACTTACAAATGGATAATCAAAGAAATGTTTGATATAAAAAAATTAAAAATTCAGTTAATCACAGAGACATAAACGGATCAAACATAATTTACAGTAACTTAATTAAATATAAGTAACCGATTGTGTGCATCATAACAATAATTAACTTAAGGTTATGTATAATAAAGTCGATTAAATTTAGTTTAAATTGTGAGTTTTCATTTTGTATTGTTTTTAACGATTCCGATCACAAGAAAAAAATTTAACAATGATAAAATTTGTTCGATAGAAAATTTCAGGTGTCTTTTAGTATGTTTGCGTGTGTTTATATCCTATGTCCTTTACAATTTTAAAATGTTAGATAATAACTCTGGCGCGAGGACTTTATACCGTGGTAGTTTATGGTAGTTTACTCTTAATGCAAATTTCACGTTTTCTTGATTTTCAACCATCCTGATAGTGTGTTAATTAACATTTCGATTATAGACACATATATATCCGATCACTCCGCGCTACATGAGATTTTATTAATTCCGGACATTTGTTTCAGAAACACGTGCTTTTGTACCGAATTGTCCCGAATTAATAAAATCTATCGTAGCGTTAATTTATAGGTATATTTAGATCCATCTGGGTACAGGAATATACTATATAGTTGTCTGATTAAATAAAAAATATTATATAAAAGTTTATATGCATAAAGTTTGAAAAGTGTGGAAAAATTGGAGCCTAGTATATTTGTTCTCCCACTTGATAGCTATTACGTGAAGTTGAGAAAATTTCTAAATTTACATGAATAAGATTTTGCCTTTCCTAAAGACTTGTAAGTTTTGATAACTGTAGCTTTTTGACAAAAAGAAAGCTTGAATCACCACCGATGCGAACGGCCACAAGCGGCTACTAGTTTTATTAGTAACTACAGTTCCATATATGCGCTTCAGGAAAGAAACTGGAATATCAGTCAGCTGGCATACGATCACGCTTTCTGTACGCCTAAGTCAGTTAATACGAGCAGGTATATTCATATCAGCACATAATTTTGTTGTTTGTATTTCAACTATTGCCAGCGAAGATTAAAATATATGTAAATAACTGATGGTCTTGTTCGATCTATTTTAAATTATTATCAGGAAGGGAAAACGGAATATATGAAATTTGTCAGCTGTACGAAGTTGGGGCCCAAGATTACAAATAAAGGATTGTTGTTGCAGTATATGTTTAATTGTATAACAGTAAAAGCGATACAACAATTATTATAGCAATTTTGGTATAACTATTTTAAAATTTAAAAATACGTACAGAACTAGATAGAAATTTTAGAGCACGAGTCAAAAGGACTGGCACCTTAACAGACAAAGTAAATATTGAAGCTGAAATAAGACAGGAGTGCATCCTTTCATCGACCTATTTCATAATACTAATCGACTGGACAATGAAGTAGTTAATAAACAATAAAAACTGAATTTAGAAATTTTAAAGCGAACTAGAAGATCTCGAATTCGCGCCAATGCCTGCTTACTTTTAGAAAAAAAGGTAATACATGCAAAGAAGGGTAGATAAATTGTCAAAAGAAGTAAGGAAGATCGGTCTAAGAATAAATATAGGAAATTGTGAAAATAAATAAGTACATATGTATAAGGGAACGGATATAAAAATCAGACAGATAGAAGTAGTGAAAGATTTTTCATACCTGGCAAGTATTACGAACATTTTGAGAGGGACAGAGATAGACATTGTCTAGTAAGAAGAGGTATAAAGCACAAAGCACATTTAGAAGTATCAATAAAATATGGAAAACTCAAGAGCTGTCAATGTCAATTAAAGTTCGAATATTTAATACAAAAAAAAATTGTTAGGTAGTGGGGAAACATGGAAAGATAACAAAAAAAAATTAAATGGTAACTTCAAATATTTATAAACACGTGTTGGATTGATGGTCGCAGAATCCAAAAATGAATAAACATTGTATCATTCTATTTAAAATAACAAATTTGGCGCCCATTTCCGGTCAACCGGAAGTGATATTTTGGTTAAAGTATTTCACATTTATAGTTCCAATCGAACAAATAATGGTGCCAAAATTTGAATATAAGTT
>RXPK01000129.1:2384677-2445991 GCA_004143645.1 Protaetia brevitarsis
GCAGGAAAGACTTGGGGGATGAACCCAAAAAAATACTGCCTGGATGTATACGCGATATGGATCACTTATGCATCAGAGCATGGAGCAAAAGAACTTATCTGGCCACCGCGAGAAATAACCTGTCGAAAGTGCAAAGATTAGCATGTGTATCCATAACGGGGGCTATGAGAGCCTGCCCAACAGCAGCTATCTCGAGTAGTATTGATCTTACCCCCCTCCTATTGTAGTAGAGGCGTGGCAAAAGAACACACTCGAATGGTCAAGAGGATTGATTAGGCACAGCTTCATATCCTTCTACGGTGATCAACCTGGGATATGCTCCGGATGATGTGTTTAAAAATTCAGCTTTGTGAAGATTCATCATAAAGCTCAGTTACAGGAGCGAGTGGATCATAACACATCTTGAACTTGAATGGAAATGCCATTCAAATGGTAATACTGATGCTTCAAAACGGCAGAGGGACTGGAATAGGATATATGCCAGAACCACATATTTCGAAAGCTTGGAATATATCCAAGTATATTTCAGGGGGAAATACCACGTATTGAAGGATGTGTTCAGTTCAATATGGATAGAAATTATCGAAAGCAGGAGCATTATCATCGTGTCTGATAGTCAAGCTGCCTCAAGGCGCTGAGCTCATATGAACTCAGTTCCAAGACGTCTGGATGCTAGGAAATTAACATGAGCAAAAGAAATAAAGTAACCCTCTGTGGGTTGCGGTTACCGGGAGTGAAGGAAACATAACGGATAATCTTGCAAAAAAAGGGCTGGAATGCTTTTGTAGACCTGAACCCTTTTGCGGTTTAAGTAGCAGTACCAATACTGAAGAAACTAAAAAATAGAAATGGAGCAGAGAAAATCCAGCTACTGGGAAATCTCCAGGGAATGAGCAAAGTAAAATCTTCTCTGGAACTTATATCAGAAGAGGTTTACAGAAGCATCACCTGAGAAGAACACGTTTGCATATTAACGGATTCCTTTCAGGCTTTGTAGACTGAAAGGACCTGATAAGCTTGACTGAAAAAGGAATCAGGAATGTAGATTTTGTGGGAACAGGATAAAACCTATCCACATCCTCTCAACTGCGTAGCACTGTGCAACTCCAGGCATGCCCTGGGAGCATATGAAATCGAAGAGGGAGACTTACCTAGATGGGGCCCTCTGACATCCACCACTTTCTGAAAGGAATAGGATTGAAGCCAGCTGTAAAGCAGCAAGAACATAGGACCAACAGATTTTAGTTCGCAGTGTAATCATTCACCTTCTGTCTAATACAACATACATACTCAATAATATCCTAGAAAAATTGTCCGCAGCATGTATATTTGACTTTACTTTACACTGTTGAGCGATATTTTATACCCATACTTTTTAATGTTTTGGTAGATGTTTTGAACGATATTGCACTATGTGCATATTTTTAAGTTCTAAATAATATGTATCATAATCAGTGAGTGACACTATTTAAAAATGAATAGGAATACAGGTAAATTTTATTACCTTTAGTTGTGGGGTTTAACTTAGTTGCCTTCACGGCTTCCGGCTAACTCACTCTCTCAGGGTAGGTAATAAATAAATTAATGCAATAAAAAAACAAATTATTAAAGAATATAGATTATAGTTCGTTTTTGGTTTAACTTTAATTCTCATTACAATTATTATAAAAACTCAGTGGTATTTGTCTTTATTGTATTAAAGTGTGTTACAATTATTGTGAATAAGGTCAGTGATGTAATTGGAACTCTTGACAATTTACAAAAATACTATTTGCATACACGATGTCAAAGACCCATTAATTCTGTTGCATTCAACTGCCCTAACACTGTGAAAGGCACGTCGTTGTGCATAACCTTGTTCAGATACGATAACTTTTATAAATAAAGTATTCTTTTGAGATTGTTTTAGTTCTATTTATATATCCACATGTTATCATATGTGTGTGTATATACCAAATTTTTCATGACTGTAATAGTATAGTTAATACAAACTGTACTATTACAGTTATGAAATATTTGGTATATACCTAAACAAAAATTTTGAATATTATAAGTATATAAAGCAACCATTGAATGTACGCCAGATTAGTTGTAGTTCGGTTGCGCGCTCGTGGCGCGCACATTGTCGACAAAGTAGAGCATTAAGTTTCCGCTCACAGGTGACTCCCTCACGCTAAGTACGGCGGTACGAAAGGAATCTGCTTGGATGAAAGTTCAGCTAAAAACTATACTAAACAAAAGAAAAGAAACGCTACATTGCAAAGAATTAACTCATTAAAGATAAAAAACGATTCCAAAACTCTAATTGAAAACCTAGCTACCAACCTAGCTCAATTACACGCCGGTAGATGACTAGTAGTACTTAGAATAAATAAAAATAGGATAAAAGATGAAAATTCAAACGTTACAGTTTACAAGTTCTTTTGTAATTCATAATCCATCAAATTGCCTTAGAATCGCTGTATCATTGCTGCATATTCTGTTTCTGGAAAGCGACTGATATAGATTCTCCAGAAACATTACAGCTTCTTGTCTTTTCGTATTTACTCTTCCATTTCTTGTAACCATTTACATTACACTAGCTATTCCAATATTCTAGTAACCTGTACTAATCTATTTAAGCCTTTGATTGGTTGATTAAAATCAAATTGATCAAAAATTGCGTACTTTTTGCGACCGGTACTTCGCATTCACACAAGGCATGATATGTGGTAGTGCATTTTTTTTTTTTTTAAAAAGGAATTATTAAGAAAATGGGGGCGGGGTATGGGGTACCCCGTCCCCTATTATTAGTTTTTTTGCGAAAATAGGTTGTGTCGTCTTTGAGGGCATGTAATCTGCTGCAAGTTATGTTAAAGACATTTTTTAATATCTGTATATTTCAGAGATATTCCAAAAAAATTGAGAAATCGGGCAAACTTTGGAGGGCGCTGTACCCATAAATCGGGTGTTTCCGCCGAAAAAAAAATTCGTTGTGCTTCTGCTATGATAGTCTTTCAGTCTGTAAAGTTTCGTGGAAATCGGAATTTGACATCTGCCGATGTTGTTAGCATAGTGTTCTAACCACTAAGACACATATTTCATCATATATAAGAGAAATAGCAAATAAAATATTTTCCTCTAGATTTGCGAACAAAGTATAACTTCCTAGCTTTATGTGAAACTGAGATTCTAAACAGAAGCAATACAAACTTGCATTAATACAATATGTCGGAATGACGCTCCGACATATTCCAAATGTCTCCTTTCCAATATAACATCTCCATGGCTTTCCAAATTACTAATGAACAACATTTTTGTCAAATTATCATGACGCGTTTCGTATCAATTGTCACACCTCTAATTTGCCACATTTACGTTATCACATAGAACTAATTGACCACGGAATATATGGTGTTACTAGAGAGTAACGCACGCAGAAATGATACAAGCGTTTAATTTGTAAGCACTTTGATATTAATTCCATTAGATCCAAACCGCTGAGCTAGGATACGCAAAACACCAGTGCATATTACAATAGAACACAATATGCGTGCATTAGTATCTAAGATATAATTAAAGAGGTAAATATCATCGGAAACTAGCAATAGAATTTTCACTTGTGGTTATAATAAGACGAATTATTTAGAAAATTGTCTTCTTCTACTTCATTTCCCCGCAAATAACCTATTTTGTGTCGGTGTATTTAGAAAATTTTTAAAAACTGAAATACCGAATTAGGTGTTTAAATTGACAATACATAAGAGGCAGCTAACTGCTATAAATAACAGTGTTTAATAAAAGTACGATTAAAGGGGGTGTTTACTTTTGAACTAGTAGGTGTAATATCGAAGTGTGTAACTGACATCTCTTTCATTGTACCCTCAATACTTAACATACACACCTTAAATATAGTTTCCTTTGTAACGTGATTCGATTTTGCTCAAAATGAGTTTATTGATCAATATGAAAATACAGATGGTAACGAGCCGGCTGTGAGCTTGATATTTTAATTTTATTATGTAAAAATCATTTTGATATTTATTTTATTTTTCGGATATATAAAGTCTAAGGAATTTATTTATTAAAGAAATAATTGAAATGAATTATGTATGTATTTACATATTAAAAAATGACAACTAACTCAAAACATAATAAATGTTGAAAATCACCGCCTTAAGTCACTACACAAAAACCTATACGTCGGCCTAGAAATCCACGTTTTCTATAGAAGATTTAAACCACAGCAATGTTGATCCCACCTCAAATCACAGTCGAGCAGAATCTCCTCAAACCTGCTACAAGAATTCTGTGACATTGAATTACCATTGCATTTCTTCTTTTTTGTTGTTGTTGTTGTGTGACTCGTCTAATATGGAATCTCCGGAAACACTGCAGCCTCTTGGCTTTTTGTATTTAGTCTCCTACAATTTCTTTTGCCCATTAAATTATACCAACAATTCCCATTTTGGGTTCATTTTTGGCTTGCCAAAAATTGTCTGTCTCATTACGTCCAGAACCTCGCATCATACAGAATGTGGTAAGCGTCTCTATAGCGTTCTTTGTCCTCTCATTACACAGTTTGCAGTTGGTATCTTCAGTGTAGATCCCTTCTTGTAGGTGTCCTTTCAGTGTACAGTGTCCCTCTGGGATGCGAGGATGGTTCCTACTGACAATGAGCTGCAGATCTTCAGTTGCCTTCCTTTGTGATGGCCCCTTCATAAAGACCTTACGATGGGCCTGGCTGTATTATTCCAATATTCTCTTGGTTTCTTTTTGACCCAACTTCTTACCTGTTCTTGGGCTGTGTTTTTAGGCACTCCTAGAACAGGTTCTGGGCCTATATAAGAAGCAGGTGTTCCCTTTCCCAGTTCATAGACTTTCTTTACTCGATTGCTGAATGTCCGGGCACTCACAGCAAAGTGACTGTATTGTAGTTTGTAACGCTCTTCAGTTCTCGAATATATTCTCAAACCACAATTCATTGTATCTTGGGGTTTACTAGTGCCCTCTGGCTACCTGTCGCAATATAGATTCGCTTATTTTCATTTCGCATTCATTATGCTTCTGCTTGAAAGACCAAGCAGAGGAGTGATCATTGTATTTCTCACTACGCTGTAGATTCCAGCTCCAGTCCATCTTCGGTTTTTGATCCGACTGTAAACCAGCTCAATTTTCCGAAACTATCTCTGTAGTTGGATTGATTTTGAGGTTTCTATTAAAAAAATGATATGGAGATATATTGAAATCATGTGGTCTGATCTCATTTTCAAAAAATTGCTTTCCACATGATGGACAATTATGTCCCAATCCTGTATATCTGCCGCTTGGTCGTTTTTGCAACCTGAAATACGCCATTCTTGCGTATCCAAATGGAGACGCAGAAGGCATTCTATTGCTGCTGTAGGAGCAGTCTCAATTGAGCCTGTTATTAGGCATCTCATTGATACCCCTTAAGGGCGCTCGGCCAAGAGAATTTCTTTTCAAAATTTAATAAATAAAACCTATAAATTTCATCAATGAGAAAAACTTAAGCAGAAAAAACGTTCAACCAATTTATATTTTATGAAACTCACATCGATCAGGGCTATCAGCAATCGGCTACTCCCCTTTCTATCCCCTTCTTACACTGATAAAAGTATCCTTTTTATTTAAAAGGAATTGCATTAAACCAAAAGTTATTGCGTTTTCTATATGGCCAACATGATCTAGTGTTTCCTTAAAAAGGAATATAATTTTGAACCCACGCATTTCCTCGGAAATTATGTGTTTTTCGTTGAAGTAGTTCATTCTTCTAAGTGAACGATATTAATAGTTTATTAAGTTCTCTTTATTTTGTACTTGAAAACTCTGCACATTGGCAGAAAACCGTAAGCATTTCGATTCAAGAGGTTTTTCCTTTTCTTGTAGTATTTATTCACTTTAGGCAACTTCCAACAATATAGAGAGCACGTTTTTTGTAATATATGCTATCTACACTTCATCAAATAAACGATTATTATTAACAATAATAATAGCTTTATTTCTATGTAAACAATAAGTACATGAAAACGTCAACAGCAGCAAAGAAACAAAGCTAACAGAACCAAATAGTTAGGGCCCTACAGCAATTGATTATATAACTTATAATTCTGACAGAAATTTATATTAATCATCAATACAATTTATGTTTACAAGTACGTTTTTAACACGATTTTTCTGATTCTACCAAATTGTGTTATTTCCTTTACATTATTTGGTAGGACATTGAAAAGCTTACAACCTACAAATTGGTTACTTTTTTGAAAGATTGATTTTTTATGTGCGGGAGGCAGTGAATAACAAAAAAATCTTGTCTTGTACTCGTGGTTAGCGTGAGTTTTAAAATCCTCTATATATTTATACACAAAGCTCAATATTCCAAGGATGTAAATATCATAAAATATGAGATATCTTTCATTCCTGAAAGTAGGCCTACATGAGCCTTTAGGTTTCAAACAGTACAAAATATGTGGAACACGTTTTTTCAACATAAAAAATTCCTTTGACATCGCCTGGAAGCCCAGTAAAGCAGCCCATATATAACTCTAGAAACAAACTCAGCATAGTACATAGAACGCAGAATACTTAAACTGCAACTTTGTTTTAAATGATGTAAGGCATAAGTTCGTGATAGTTGACTGTGGATTTAATCAACATGGTTTCCCCACTCCATATTGGAATCGAAAATAATCCCGAGTATCTTGGTCGAAGTACTAAGAGTTATTGAGCAATTGCCGAAAGGATCATTAGGTATTAATGAAGTTGCATTTTTAAAGGGTAGAAGAGACGTCTTACTGTGGCTTATTACGATTTTATTTAGTTTTGACCAGCACCAAAATCGGATATAATAATAATAACAATAATAATATTTATTTACTGTCCGATCACATGGGTGATATAAGCAAATATCAAGAAACACAAAATATACAGACAAAAAAAGAATATTATAATGATAAAAATTCCTCATAAGAGTAGCAGCAGTTATCAATTAAAAAAATTTTACAATTACGTTTAAAATCATTTAAGTTATTAATGTTTCTCATATGCAGAGGTAAGCTTTGTATAATCTGGCAAAACTATACTTCTCGAAAAGAGCCGTAAGGTGTCTCGACAGTACACAAATATTACATTGTCTAGTTTGGTACTTCCTTTCGCCTCTAAGGTATAAGTGACAATTTTTTTTAACATGTATCATTGCCTTGTATATGTATATACTTGGCAACGTTAACAGCTTGTAGGCACTAAAGAACTACCTACAGCTATCACGAGGCCCCAATCCGAACATCAAGAGCAAGATTCTTTTCTTGCAATGAATACACGCTTGTAACCTGTGCCTCATCCCCACACCAAGATCTTGTAAGAGATGGCAGAGTATACGAATGAGTAATATACACACAGCAGGGAGTTACTATCTAACACTGATTTTAGCTGGAAAACAGCAAAATAAGCTTGATTAAGCTGCTTACACACTTGTGATGTATGTTCGACAAAATTCAGGTTGCTGTCAACTATGATACCAAGAAACTTTACCGATTTTGACAACGGTATCGTAAAGTCAGCGTACCTTCTCTGGTGAAAATGTATATATGTTTGTCTTTGTTTAGAATCAGTCTATTCGCACCGCACCAGCTCTCAAACGCACATGTAGCGCGACAAATTTCGTGCTCTAGATTCTCAATGGAATCAGAAGACACGGCAACCGTGGTATCATCAGCAAATAATATTACATGAGCATTCGAAATAAACTGCGGTCATTTATATATAGTAAAAACAGCAAGGGGCCAAGAACCGAGCCTTGCGGTATACCGAGACCAACTGACTCCACTCCGACTCGGCCTGCCGTAATACAACCTTCATTTTGCGATCAGTTACAAAAGATGTCATCCAGCCTTGTAGAGGTTCACGTATACCAAGCCGATACAATTTATCCTGCAGGCAGCGAGGGTCAACACTATCGAAATCTCTAGCCAATCAAAAAAAATACCGGCAACATATTGGTCTTTGTCAAGGTTATCGTATACGTATTGTATAAAGTCAATACTGCCCATTTCAGTCGATTTATTTTTCTGAAACCCATACTGTCTAGGAGACAAAATTTGGTATCTCTCTAAGTAATTAGTGATTCTTGAACAAATAACAGATTCAAAGATTTTGGGAAAAAGTACTCAATATTGAAATAGGTCTATAATTCATAATAATTCATAAACTGGTAGGGTCACCCCTTTTAAAAATCGGGATTACATTTGCAATTTTCAGGCTAGAAGGAAACACCCGCTCAAGCACGGCAACATTTATAATTTGCGTAATAGGTTGTAAAATTTCATTTTTCACATACTTTATAGTTTTGACATTAATTCCATCAAAGTCACAAGAATTAGTATTCTTCAACTTATTTATAGCGGCATCCACTTCAGCTACAGAAACCGGCCAAAAACACATTGTAGACAAGGCAATATCCGTCGATGGCAATCCGGATAAATGTGGGCCGTACTTAGCATTAATACTGTCACTAGCAGCACTTGAAAAAAATTCACCGAATGCCCGACAAACCTCCCTCCCATCAGTATTCTTATGCTTATTTCTAGACAAGCGATCATTCACAAATTTCGAAACCCCTGAGCTATTTCGAGATGTCAAATTATATTTATTGGTAAAGTAATTTCGTTTAGCCGTTTCGATAGATTTTTTTGTAGTTAAATTTTTTGATCTTATAAAGTTCAGACAATTCTGGACAATTAGAACGTTTCACCAGATGAAAAAAAATCTTTTAAATCTTCTCCCAAAAATCTAATCTCATTAGTTACCCACCTACTTAATACTACTGTAGCTGCTACTCTTACATGACGTAACAATAGCACAGTACATATCATAAAACCACATAACATTTTCTAAAAAATTAGCAAAACTACAAACACAAATTTACAAAACTGCTATACTTGGGTGCTTTCCCTTTTTGGGAAAGCTAGAATACACTGTAATATTAATATAAAACCATTAAGTTATACTAAGAGTTCGTGTTACTACAGCCTGTATATCTTAGTAGTGCACACATTACCAATGCTAACATTTAAATATCTACGGAAGCGGAATTCAATACATCTGTTCCATTTCCGCGTTGGTGTATACATCTCTCTTGTGGATAGCCACATTTCTCAGGTACCGAACAAAATTAAATACAAACATAGACAGCCACTCAGTTCGTAATGCTACTGCGGGAAATACCGCAAAAACTTACACATCTCTGCACTTCTTGGTCGTTTCCTTTTATTAATATACATTTCTACTGCATGCAAACATTAGTCTTATTGCTTATGTTCGCATGCAGTACAATACTTAGTATGTATATTCTACCAGTAGACTAACTATTGATATAGCTACCATGATCTGAAGGGAGAGTAGCTAGAGTAACCGTCAGGGACTGGCTCAAACATGTCGCTGAAACGCTTGCTGGATCGACATAGAGTTTCAAACACATAGAGACGTACAGAATGGCATATATGTGTGTAGGTACCTAGTAAACTAGGAAATGTTCTATAAACAAACCACGGCTGCTAGTAGATTCACGTTTGAGGGAGTAGGTTCTCTCTGTAAGGATATTGACAAGGGTTTAATTATGTGGAGGTAATCAAAGAGGACAAAATTCGATTGTGCTTTAATTTAGAACACGTGTGAAGTAGGGAGAATGCTTTTTCATATAGTTGAAAAGATAACAGTCCAACCAGTTAACCGGATTATATTTTAATTAAGTGACATTAATTGCAGAGGTGAATTGCGGTGGTAGTAGTTCTTTGCTTACTTTATGAACTTGATTGATGTAGCACCTGTTGCTATTATTTTTTTTTAGTTTTATTAATTTAAAACTTCTATCCCTGAAATGTACGCGGAAACTCTTTAACGAGGTCAAGCGTAACGGACAGTAGCAGAACTACATCGAGAAACTTACCTCCTACATCAAAGCTATTAGAAAAGCAAAAAAAAAAACAGCTTCAGCAAGTTCTGTAAGGAATTCAATTCAACACTTACCGTTTCAAGACGTCACAAAGTAATGGCGAAGGGCAGATTCGATACATGAATGGCATTAAGAAAGTCAGACGGAAGTTTCACTGAGAGTGAAAAAGAAAGAGCTCTCCTTCTTCTAGAGACTAACTTCCCTGAAAGCAAAATGGGTACTCCGGAAAATCTTTCCGGGCAATATAGAAGACCAACTAAAGAAGCTACTACAATGGCCAGACACATATATAGCAGCGAACGGTTAAAATGGGCCATAAATACCTTTCAGCCTTTTAAAACACAGGAGGAAGACGGGATTCTTCCAGTCTTACTTCAGATAAAGCAGGACGAAATCCTTCCACACATAATCCGGATAAGCCAAAGTGGTTTGGAGTTGGGTTATATTCCAGAAGCTTGGCGAAGGACCAAAGTCACCTTCATACTAAAAGCAGCGAAACAGAACAGTATGCACCCTAAATCCCATAGACCTACCAGCCTTACATAATTCTTTTTGAAAACGAAGGAAAAGACTGTAGATAGTTATATCAGAACAGATGTCTTGGAGCGGGTGTCGTAGCACCCCTGTCAGCACGCCTATTAAACGGGTAAATCCATTTATACTGCATTAGTGGAGCTGACGGATCGAAACTAAGATGCACAAACGAATAAAGAAACCGTAGTGTGCGTCTTTCTTTGCTTTTGACAACACTCCACACGAGTCTGCCAAAAAAGCATTAATTAACATGAGGGGAGAGAGGAGGGAGGTAAATGGCATGACAGGGAGTAGTTACAATCCCACTTATGTAGAGCCTAATACTAAACGAACTCTTATGCGGGTTGACTGACCTAGGCATACCTTCTCAAGAATATGTTGATGATATTGTCATATACGCAAAAGGCAAATTTGAGAATACCCTCTGTGGGTTCAAAGAGGACTGAAGTTCACGAGAAGATGGTATCGATCGGTGGGACTCAATGTTAACCCCGCTTAAACCATCTTAGTAGCATTCACTAGGGAAATTGCAAAGACTAGCATGCGTATACATAACTGGAGCTATAAGAACTACCCAACAGCAGCTATCGGCGTTAATTGTATTGCATAGAGTGCGTTAGCAAAAAGATCCCACACTCAGTATGGTCAAGGACGGACGATTAGGCATAGACCTTAATCTCCTGACCGTGACCAAACCTGGAACATGCGCCGCAATGACATGTCAACAAATTCAGCTTGTGAAGGAATTCACCATAAAGCTTATTAACAAGAGTGAGTGGGATCATAACACATCTTGAAATTAAATAAAAATGCCTTGAAATGGTGCACTGATGGTTCCAAACGGAGGAGGAACTGGCCTAGAACCAAGTACTTGGAAAAGCTTGGGAAAATACCCATATATCTTCCAGGCGGAAATGCAGGCTATTGAAAGATGTACCCAGTTCATATTGATAAGAATTATCGGAAGCAGGAGATTATCAAAATGTCTAATAGTCAAGCAGCCATCAACGCGCTGAGCTCACATGAAATCAGTTCCAAGATGATCTGGGATGCTAGCGAAATTAGACGAGCTAGACAAAAGAATAAATAACTCTCCTATGGGTTCCGGGCCACACAGAAATGAAAGGAAACGAGATAACGGATAATCTCGCAAAAAAAGGGACTAGAATACCTTTTGTAGGGTCTGAACTCTTTTGCGGGATAAGTAGCAGTACAATACTAAAGAAACTGGAAAGAGAAATGGAGCAGGGAAAATCTAATTATTGGGACAATCTTCAGGGAATGAGGCAAAGTACAATTCTTCCGGGAACCTATAACCACAGAAGGTCTACAGGATGCAACAAACAAAGCTGAGTAAGAACAATGTCAGCATATTAACAGGAATACTTTCAATCCATTGTAAACTGAAAGGACACTTGAGTAAGCTTGGATTCGCAAAGGAATCTGAATGCAGATTTTATGGGGGGAACAGAATGAAACACCCATCCATCCCCTTTCAAATTACGTAGCATTGTGCAATTCAAGGGCGTTGTAGCTGGGAGCATGTGAAATTGAAAAGGGAGACTTACCTAACCTGGGGTCTCCTGATATCCTACACTTTCTGAAAGGAATAAGAAGGAAGACCAGGTGAAAAATAGCAAAAATAAAGGACACACATAGATCTCTTAGGTCGCAGTGTAACATCACTCGCAGATAGGTAAAACTCTTTTACTTATCTGCCCTGGAAACTTTTGACACCACTCTCTGGACTCATTACGTATCCATTCATCAATGAATTAAGTATTTGATTTGCAATTTAGTAATGCCAAAGGAAGAGTCAGCTCCAAAGAATGACCTTGACTAGCCTCGCCTGGCCAGTGTTAATTTTCTTTAGGTGCCCACCTCACTTAGGGCGTTTACATCTCAAATTCGAGTCAACACTTATGGCACTAATTGCGCTTGGTCTGATCTCTGACACAATGATGAATTCCAGCTACCTCAGCCTGGAGCACCGTTGTCTCATTGCTGAAGGTTATCGAAATAGCCTTTTTAGCTTTCTTTACAAATATTTCAGCTCCTACGCCATAAGCCGTTTTAGAGCCATCTGTGTACCAGTTTGAGCTCATTGTTTACTTTAACGGAATGACGGTCATCCGAATACTATCCAACTAATCAAAATTAGTTTAAATGTTACTAATTATTACTGATATTCATTTTCACATATACCTAATTATACAATATTATTAACAATCTTTACTCATCACCAATCTTCTATTATTGCTCCATTAGTGCTAATACTTACGCAAGAAAAATGCAAAGAAAAAACGATATTTTTCAGGAGGAATAACTTTCTATGATTTCTCGTAGAGAGAAATCTTTAATTAAAATTTATTGTTGTTTAACTAAACTAAATATGTTTTCCACCAATTTTCATAAATTATATATATAGTTGATATAGTTGTTTCCACCATAAATAAATGAAAGCATTTCTATATAAACCGTCAGAACTGAATAGTTAGCATTTCCGCAAGATACTGACCAAATAAATGACGCAATTATAGAGCTTCAACCTCAGGGCAGTAAAGCTCGGTGTAGATAGGAGAGGCCACTGCTTAAAAGATGCCAGGGTCGTTCGAGTTTATTTTCAAGCCGTAACCGTGCCATATCAACCAGAAGAATGGAAATCTTAAAAGTTAACTGCGCATTTATTTTGCGTTAAGGTAGTGAAACGTTTATAGATAACAAACAAAGGTAAACATTGGATGCTACACCTCGCCTTAATAGTGGGTATACTGTTTCCTTTCCCTAGTTTCCAAAGTTCAGGGCGAAGCAAGCTTTCAACCAAAGAGATAGTTATAGTAAATAAGTTGTATCTTGAAGAGAAGAGCTGTTTGCACGTAGAAAATCAACGTATAAAACCGTAATAGTGCCTCCGAAAAGGGGATGTAAAGTGTAGGCAAATCAAAATAAAATTTAGTTTATGAATGTAGGCTGACAATGAAGCCAGCGGTCCGGAAATAATAACAGCTGGAAGCGATAAACATTTTATATAAATAACAAACATACAGCTTATTTAAATAATGTTACAGCACACTAGAGCTCATTCAAAATATAAACGATAAAATGAGCAGATATGATGATTATTTTATCATTTATATTTTGAGCTATGTCATTAGGCCATCGCTTAAATAAACTGTGTATTTATTTTTAATGAAATTATGCACAGATGAATGTTTGGCATTGTATAAGTTATTTATAGCCAAGTGATATAAAACGATCTTAATCCAAATTAACAGCAACTCATACATAAAATACCTTACTTTTCCTTTAGAATTTTGTAAATAGCAAAGAGATTTGTAGTACGTAAATGGTTTTCAGAAGAAGTAGTAACATTCAATGCGGTTAGCCGGGCGTTTAAGGCGTTAAGGAAAATCCATTAATGCCATTTGTTGCTGGTGCAACAGGAAAAACCGGAGCATTAATCTAAACAGGACCACGATAGCACCGTTTATCTGAAAGAAAAAACTGAAGCACTTGGTGCCAGCAACTATCCAAGGAGTGAAGTTTGCGGAAAATGTTAAATATTTAGACTTCGTAATTGATAGGATATTAACCCATTAAAGACTACCGTCTAAATATTCATACATATTTAGAGTTCTTTTTAAAAGGGTGGTTGTCGAAACTAGAGTTTGAAAATTGTCTAACAGATGGCGTCAGGTATTCAGTAGCATCTGTTTTGTATTTTCGTGGCAGTTACTTGTGGTTGCTTAACAAAATATGTCTCTAAACAAGCGAAAACGCAGTGTGCCTTTATCTAGGCTTTCAAAATATGAACGCACGTAAGTAAATAGATCACAGGTTATGTTTACAATCTTTAAATTACTTTATACATTGTAATACAAATAAGCAAATAGAGTAGAGAAATTGTAGACGCACTTTTGACAACTTCAAGATTGATTTTACATTATTTGCACCAGATCACGACGAGGATACCGATCAAGACGATGCGCCTGATGAAATAGTCACGGAGAATAGTATCCATGACTTAGGCAAAGATATTTTAGCACAAACTTCGCAAGTGCAGCTAGTAAAAAAAGATAGTGAAAAATATGATTTTGTTGCTCCTGAAACTGGGACTGTGGTCCAAAATACGTCAGAGAAGTCTGAGGTAATAGTAACAGGGGATAATAACAATGCTGGAGAGGATACAGATCCCGAAGATAATATTCCATTGTCACAAATACGTTCAAATATTATCAGTAAACACGAAACATTTCAAAAACGTACAAATAAAAACAAAAAAAAATTGGAAAGAAGTTTGCCTTGAACCCGAAAGTGCTCATTATGTCTACTTCAAAGTCAAAAATATTGATCAACCTCAACCTGAAATAATTCAGGAAATGGTAAACCAGGGAGCTACACCATTACAGTTTTTCCAGTTATTTTGGAATGAAGACCTGATCCACTACATCTGTAACGAAAGCGAAAAGTATGCGAAATACAAGTATGGTGACAACAACTTTAGTGTAACCATTGAAGATATGTACAAAATGTTAGCAGTTTTAGTGGTGTCTGGCTATTACAAACTACCAGGCAGAAAGATGTATTGGCAAACAAAAGCGGATGTACATAATGTAGCTATCTCTGGGGCTATTTCAAGAGATAGATTCTTAGCAATTTTCAAATATTTGCACTTTAGTGATAATAATACGGGAGAAGAAGACAAGTGTCGGAAGATTAGACCTCTTATAGACAAAATTTGTTCTAAATTTGAAATGTATGCTAAACCATTACCACACAGTTGGTCTTTTGACGAAGCCATGGAACCATACTATGGTCGACATCATTTGAAGCAGTTCATTAGAGGGAAACCGATCAGATTCGGATTTAAATTTTGGTGTCTCAATAAACCTAGCGGGTATTGTGCTCGTTTCAAGTTGTACGAGGGCAAAGAAGCACGTATTGGTGGTATGGGGTTAGGTAGTTCTGTTGCAAAAAGCATGACCGTAGGCTTTATTCCAGATGGAAGTCATGTGTTTTTGGATAATTATTTTAATTCTTTACCGTTATTAGAAGACATGAAAAATAAAAACTTTTACGTCACAGGTACCATTCGGTCAGATCGAATCGAGAGAGCTCCTCTAAAAGATCTAAAAAAAGTCCACGTGGCTCTTATCACGTTCTCAAAGACCAAATTAGTGGCATAAGTATTTACAGATGGCACGATAATAGCCAAGTTACAATGGCTACTGATCGCAGCGATGTAATGATAAATAGAAAATCAAAATGTCAGCGATATAGCTCATCTGCTAAAGGAAGAATTGATGTACCTCAACCATCCATTATCGCCGAATACAATAGTTCAATGGGTGGAGTCGATTTATTTGATCAGTGTAGAGGAACCCATAGAATAACGATTAGAAGCAAAAAATGGTATTGGTCAATAATACGATTTTGCTTGTCTGGGTCAATTGTTAATGCTTGGCTGTTATATAGACTAATAGAACCTGGCATACCCCAACTAGAACTTATTCGGCAGATCACCATTCCATTACTGTCTGCTTCTGTAGTGCCAAAACTTCGTACGGTTGTCCCACATCGCAACAGTAATGTTATGTTGGAAGTCCATTTCGACATAAAGGACCACTGGTCGGCAAAAAACCCCACTCAAAGACGATGCGCTAAGTGTAACAAAGCCGTCACGCATATATGTACAAAGTGTAATGTAGGATTACATATAACATGTTTCAAAGATTATCATAATAAAATGTAATATAAAGTTCTTTCCTCTAAAGCCTAGCGTATGATTTTTTAGACGCTCTAAAAAAAATGAAGAAACCGTTTTTTTTTTAATTTTTACGTATAAACGTCTAAAATGAGTCAATATTAACAACATTTTATAAAGTTAATACATTTGCTACATAAATACTAGTAGCAGTCTTTAATGGGTTAATTTGAAATCTGCGTCTGGAAAATATTATTAACAGAGCAAAGTTATAGTTGTGGATACTCCGAACCATATGTTAGGTTATCACCAAAACTGGTCCATTAAGTTTAGAGTGATAATATTACATCCTACCAGTGGTGGCTGGTGACAATATTGCCTGGTGTGGCGAATTACTAGTCAACCCCCCCCTTCCTTTCACCCCTCTCCATTTTATTAATTTTATAAAGTTTTAAATCAATTTAGCTTAGCTTGTAGCAAGTTATTACTTCATTTATTGCTAAGGGGCATTATTACAGTCGCGATTTAAGGATTAATAAGTATGACAAGGTCGAGTTTATTTTTTTTTATTTATATGGAATGTAAGTCTAAAGTGAAGTTTAAACCGAAGATTATTGATCTACGGTTTAAACTGCGATTGTAATAATGGCCCTAACTAAAATAATACCGGCACAAAAAATTCAATGTACACAAATTTAGAAGAAGTTCTTATCGGAATACTTATGTACCTAAATATAGATACTAACGTATTTCCTTCAGAACTGCATATATTTTGTTTATACTGCGCGTACATACATGGGTCACTTGTTTACATTCCCCCCACCTAACAACGCAAAACTATTCAGGTGTTTTTGTGATTTTATATTGACGAAAACATAACACAACACAGAGCACATGAGTTATTTAAGCGAAGTCGAAGTAAAATATAGTGGATATTGTAAGCATAAGCGGACGTATTTCTTGCAAACAATGAAACAATTTTTATTTTCTTTGTTTATCTAAGCAAATGGCTTGTTTTTTTTTGTACTTAAAAGATTATTATGGTATATTTTTCAGGAATAACTTTATTATATTTATTATTTCATCTTCCTAATTTTTACCCTGAGATCCTACAATAACACTACACTTTATTACTATTACTAATTTCTATTGCGGGGAAGTTTCTAAAGTCCATATGCGATGGCTTTACATAAGTTTCTACCAATAAACGATCTTCGACGACCGTCTGACTCACACGCTTGCTTGTATGTTTACGTGTATTTTTACAGAAAATAAAGGTTTTTAATGATTAATTTGTGATTTGCAATGGTGGGACCATGGTCCCGTGGCTCTTTAAGAGGAATCACCCCTGCATCCTACCATTACCTATAAAGCAGTAGTCTCGCAAAAAGCACGACAAGTCGTAGTCACAGCAAAACTGACATCAATAAGAAAGATGGCAAATATGGCAATTATGGGCGCAAGGTGTCCTTTTCCTTGCTGGCGCAGTCCAGAAAAAAAAAACCACAGCTTTGGGCAATGCAGAACGACTTTTCAGGCTAAAATCTATGCCATTGAGGTATGCGCTAAAGTGATCTTACATACATCTTAATACACAAATTATTGCTACCAGTGCAATTGCTCTTGCTTTTAGATAGCTGCTTCCACCCATGATACGAGTTGATAAATCACATGATTTTCCTGACTAGTAAGCGTGTTGATTAGTATATAGCGGCCTCTGCCTTAGAGACGTTTCCTTAATCTACTTTTTCAGCAGTTATGGGTCGGTATGCCTTTGCTTCCGTGTACAAAGGTCGCCCAGGTTTAGTAGGTAAAAAGGCAGCATTTGTCCTATTCCATGCTTTGGGTATATATGCTAGACCCAGGCTGGCGCTGTATAGTCTGCATAGCAGTGGCTATGTGTTTTATTCCTTCTTGTAATAATACTGGGAGTATTCCATCCAAAGCAAGCCATTTCACAGATCCTGAAAGAGTTCATTGCCCATATTACCTTGTCGTATGTTATTACCCTTCTAGCTAGCGTCCAGAAGTCCACCCTTGGGGGTGGTTCTCAGGTTTTTGCTGCTCGCTCGAACCTTCATAGTTAATGTCTTCTGATTCTGAGAAGTGTTTTTGAAGTAGAACTGACCCATCCAGTATCTGTATCTGCAGATTTTCTTATAGTGTCCAGAGGCGTAATGAGACCTTTTGCTAAGAGTTTGTGAACTTTGCTGCCTAATATTTTGCCTATTATACTAATGTTTTATATGTGTGATCCGCAAATGACGTGTCAGCAATTATTATTAAATGAGTATTCTGAGTTGCATGCACAAGAAATGTTTTAGATGTTTTAGAGTCTGATGGACTTCAATTAAATCGGTGAGTTAGAAAAGGGAAATTTATTATGGCATAAGCATAGAACATGTCCCTTTTCCAAATCACGGATTCAATTATAAATTTTCGCAGTGATAGAGCCACTATCTTTGTGATGTACCTCTAAAAATCAAATGTGATAATTTTGTGGTAATGCTGTTTATTTTACTCATTAAATAGGGAGATGTTAATTTGCCAATATTATTGCTACATTATTTTGTATTTTCGAAGAAATTTCTTTTAGTTTCATAAATAGTTCTGGGAATTGCTTCTTGTAATTCTGGGTACTTAAGAATGATTTCTTTTATTTAAGTAGATGTAAACTTAGTTTACACCTGCATACATTGCATAATTAAATAAAAATAAATGGTAATTGTGGATTAGGACTTTCTTTATTGATATCTATTAATTAAAAATCAATATCGGAATGTTTTCAAATTTTAGTTTAGCTGCACCTAATTTAAAATCCTTTGCAAAATTAACGGGATACTATTGTCTGGATACACTGTTGAAAATATTACGGTGTTGGCATTAATTTTGCGCTAGTCAAATATTTTAGTGTTGATTTTTCCAAACTTTGCCAGACGAGTTGACTACGCGTATTGAATAGAACAGAAATGACTAGAATTTCGTGTGAATTCTTTGTTCAGATATAAGAATTGACTATTTTTCTAGACATTCAGAAGCGTCAACCAATCAGAATTTTTTCCTCGGATAAAAATATAGAAACCCCACCTATTCTAATACAGTATTGCATTATACGCACCACCTGCATTGCACGTGTATCTGTTTTCGTGTTTGATTCTCCGTATTAACATATCCAAACAAACCACCAAATGTGACTGACTTGCAAAGTGTAACCTCGTGTTATTAAACGTTAATTCCAGTGGGCATAAAAAATTTCAATATCTTAAAGATGTATTGGGAACATCTATTTACGTAATTAATTTAGACTTGAATCAAATAGCATAAACATTCACTTAATTTTATAATGGTTCTCAAAAAATCATTTTAAAATTGGTACGTTTAGTTGAAACCAAAACTTGTGAATGAGTGGTTTTGCATATTTATAATTGAGAAAACGTCTTAAAGAGAGAATATTATAGCACTAAGAAATAGGAGTTGCATATTAAAAAGACGTTGTGTTTAGAAAATGGTGTTAAAACACCCAATAGATCGCATTCATTTAGTTAAACAGCTAGTAAATTTGTCTAGTCTAGATCAAATAAAATGTGACTAGAAGTATTTTATAATTCCACGTGTCAGTTGGACAAAATAACCCCTTAGCAATAGACAATACTTGACTATCTTTGCTCGTCAAATTTAAACTTCTATAGTTCTCGACAAAATAACACGAAAAGAGTGTGGACCTCTCCTGACTATTAAATTAGTCAAAAAAGTGTTAAAATTTTCAACAGTGTACAGTAGTTTTCTGGTTCACTACAATATTTTATTTTATGGATACCAATGTAGATTGGCATATAAATCTACTTGTAACTACAAGATTATAACAGTTTAGAGAATACTTTATTGCAAACCAATAGAAGTTTTATTTTCGTAGGTACACCAAATTGTTTGGCTATTCGAAGTTGTATATATTTCGACATGTGTTGTTTATCTGCAGTACAAAACAAATCTTACAATACTTGATATGAAAGTTTACTAACGAATGCGACAGCTAATACTATTAATATTTCATACAGTAAACCCTAATCGCTTTCAAACACTCGACTATCGCAAGTCAAATTTAACCTCGGAGGAACGAATATGCTTCTAAGCAGGATATTGGCTCCCCTAACGGACTGACAACCTACTGCCACGACATCGGCACGATCCTGCGAGATTATTCTGCCAGTTTACTTTCCCAAATTCGCAAGCAATTTCTTCTGATGCGTATCAACTCAATTTCGATCGAAAACGACGGGACGGAAGTGAAGGACGAACGCAACACGTTGTTTGTAGGAATTCACTTTTGTTTTCTTTTCCCGTCCTTTCGGGTGGCGCGATTGAATTGCCCCAGAAAAGGAAAAAAAGTTGGCCGACATCGGCTTCTCATGAAGAAGGAGGGAAGTGGAATCCGTAATAAGTAGGGTGCTCCCTGGACATTAGAAAGGGTATATATACAGGGTGATTCGCGGAACCCATCCATTAAAAACTCTTAAATGTGGGATGATATCTCGATATTGAAACTTCGGGGCTAAAAGCAGCTAGTTATGATTTGTTATTTCGGTTTTATGAAAAATAATACAAAAAATATGATGTATTGAATGCATATAACAGATGTACAGTAAAGCATAGAGAGTTTTTATGTGGACTGTGGAGGATATGTGTCTGCTACTATTTAACTAAGGAATAAAAAGTAAACAAGATTGTACAGAGTGTCTCATAATCTAGGGTAAATTTGACATAAGTTCTTAGTATTTCAAGTATTTTTTTCAAACGGGACGCTTTGTATGTGGCGTAGAATTGAATTCTATATCGATAAGCTGCAAGTATTATTAGGCTCATCCCCACCGCTTCTTTCTTGATTATCATAAATAAATGAATTAATAAACTTAAGGTTCGCAGTTTTATAAATCGACCCAAAAGAAATTCGTGTTGAAAGGCATTATAGATGATTTCTGTAAAGAACAAATTTTAGAAGTTAGTGTATCTGAATTTAGACCACTAGATAATGTAATTATTAGAGTAGTGTCTATTTATAGATCTCCAATTGCCTCTAACTTAGAGTATTCGTTTGTAAATTTTATTTGTTTATTGGATTACCTTTGTAAGAATAACAGTCATCTTATTATTTCTGGTGACATCACCATCGATCTTTAATCTAATTTTGATGCTAAGCTATACTTATCAAACATATTGTAAGCTTATAATTTGATACTTTTAAATACCGGTTTGTCCAGAGTTACTGAAGCAAGTAGTACTTGTATTGACTTTGTTCGTTCGAATATTTTACGGGATATCAGCTGTGAAACAGATTTTAATTGCTTTTCTGACCATTCAGGTCAGTTTATACATTTTCGCAGTGGTACTACTTCCTTTGAAACACCTGAACCTAGATTCACTAGAGTCTTCAGTGCATCTGGTTATCGGAAATTAAAACGTGTTTTATCGTTGGAAACCTGGAGTGATGTTTACAATACATATACAGTTAATGATGGCTGCGATGCTTTCATCAACATATTAAATTGTTATATTGATAGAGTTTTACCTCTTAAAAGGATGCATAACACGGTGAAAAAGCCTTGGATTACTGCGGGTATTGTAAACTCTTTTGCAAAATTAAAGTACTTGTATCATCTAGCTGTGAAGAGTAAATCAGAAGCGGATTTTATATATTATAGATAGTAGAAATTAGTTCGTCCATGCTTTTATCAAGGTTCACTTACTACAGAATGATATGTTAACATTCTACGATCTGATGTAATGGATATACTATAACTATATATTTTTTTCAGTTTTTTTCTGTGTGGTAGAACATGTAAATAAAAAATAAAATCTCTTTGAACGATTTTAGTAGAAGCAATTTGTTATTGGTTATTTTAGAGTTAAAATTCATCGATTTGTATAAATGTTTCACCCCTATTAGTTATAAAAGCACCGAACTATACAGAACCTTATTGTAACAATAAGATAATATTTAATTCCGTAGACACAGTTCAAAGTTATTATTATTTTCCCTTTTTGAGGGGTGATTTTTTTGAGTTGGGTTTAAGGTGCCAATTTGACTTTTTATTATACATGAGTGTATAATTATATTATTATATATTTCGTCAAGTTCTTTCAGTCAAGTAATACAAATAAAAAATAAAACCTCTTTGATCTTAGCAGCAACATTGGGTTATTGATTATTTTAAGGATGAAATAATTATTCATCGATCGGATTCAGGATTATTATATATACATTTCAGCCCTAGTATTTATAAAAGCATCGACATTTAAAAAGGAACATTGTAACAATAAAATTTAATTCCGTACACGCTGTTCGAAGTTATGAGTATATTCTCCTTTTGAGGGATGGTCTTTTTAAGTTGTATTTAAGAATTCGAATTGATTTTTTGTTATCTATAAATATATGCGTTTTGTAACAATATATGTATATATTTTTCTATGATAACATATTAATATAAATCAATCAAATCTCTGTTAGATATTTATTGTTCTAGTAACAACATAAATCTATCCATATTTGTTATTGCAACTAGCTATGTATTTATAGTTGTTATAACTTTCTTAATATTGAACAGAACCGCTATCCGTATTTGTAATTTGTTTTAATATGACAATTATTTGATTGTAAGAGTTTGGAGACTGTTGTTTAATGTAATTTCCTTATGTAGAATAAATAGCAATGCTGTAGAAAGTAAGTTAAAATATATTCTCACATAAGTGTATTAGTGGTGGTGGTTTGCTAATAAAAATATCTGGAAGAAAAACACTTAATATCTGTAATAATATTAATAAATAAAGGATGAAGATAATAGAAATACTTATTTGGAGCTATTCATTCTTCCCAGAAGAATCACTGAAGGTTGCAAATCAAGAGCATTTTCAGTTCATATGACATCACTTGTAAAGAATTTATTTGGAAAAAAAGTATATAATAAACTCAAACGCAGGCATTACTATACAGCAAAAAGTCAAGTTGAAATCTTAAATTCAAAAAACCACCCCCCAAAGGGAACTTTGAAGTTCGTGTACGTACCTAAATAATATTCTATATTGATTATAAATACATACCTATATGTTAATAATAAATGTATCAACAGATAATATATTATATAATAATATACTACTTATTATTATTTATTCTTATAGAATTATTTTTATACCTAAGTGCTTTCCTGACTACTAGCGCTGAATTATACAACATATAAATAATCCTGAAACCGCTCGATGATTTTCCTTTTTTATTTGCATCTTCTACCACACAGAAAGAACTTAAAAAATATATAATAAACCCAAATACATACATTACTATATAACAAAAAATCAGATTGACACATTAAGTTCAACGCAAAAAAAACCGCCCTTCAATAAGAAAAAATAACAATAACTGTCAACTGTGTGTACGGAAATAAATATTATTTTGTTGTTATAATTTTCTTTTTTGTATTTCCATACTTTTATAACTACTAGCGGCGAAACATACATACATACAGATAGTCCTGAAATTGATGGATGAACAATTATTTTAACCCTAAAATAAACCATAACAAATTGCACTTACTAAGATCATTCAAAAAGATTTTATTTTTTATTTACATGTTTTACCACACGGAAAATACTGAAAAAAGTATATAGTAAACCTAAATGTATACAGTCTAATATAACAAAAAGCCAAGTTGGGCCCAAAAGGGGGAAATAGTGATAACTTTGAACTGAGTGGAGGGAATTAGTTCTTCATTTTTAATAGAATGCCCATAATCAGTATTTACTTACATATTTTTTTAACGTGATATCTTAAGTAATTCCTGAGAAAAAAAATATTGAATTTTTTCCACTCATATGCTAATATCTCGAATGGGGTAGCATCGATTGAGCTAATTTCTGGTATTTACAGTACGTGTGACAGTAGTACTCATATGCTTTAATTTCAGCCCGATAGCTTTAGCGGCACTTTTCAATAGCTTATCGGAGCAGAGTCTTTGTGGAAATAAATGGATTGGTACCAGGGAACCAGTTAATGAACCTGCACGATCTTCCGACTTGTCCAATTGATTTTTTTTTTCCTGTGGGTATATCTAAAAGACAAAGTAAACAGTCGGGGATATCCAAATATCACGAGTTGCAAAATGCAGTAAGAAAAACAATGAATAACATGAATCGCCGTGTAATTCCTGAACTATCAAGGCAGTAATTAAACAGTATAGGAAATGCATATCATAATAAGTTTGTTCGCGTCGCATGAACTATTTGCACTTTTATGCACTTTTTAGAACTTTTGTGTGCAAAAGTGTATAATGGTGCAAATAGTTCATGCGACGCGAACAAACTAAATATAGAAATGTAGTCGAAGACTTATTATAATTTATTGATTTTTGACATTGTTATCGATAAATTTTTGTAAATGCTTGGATTTTCTTTTTGACTTTTAAAATCTTGCACACAAGGTGTCTTGGCTGTTATATCGAATCCATCGTCATATGAGTCGTAGCTCTTTTGTTTTTCATTTTAAGGTTATACTACTATAACAATAGTGCATGCAGAAACGGATTTTCTATAAATTGGTGACAAAATATACAGGGTGGTCCATTTAAAAAACAAAGTTATTTTAATATTATTTTATATCTTGTAAACGCGATTTTCAATGTTTTTTTTTTCTGATTACACGATTGTAATCAGCATAAAAAACCCAGCATCTTTGATAATAATCTACATCATAGCTGCAACATTAACAAAGTTAGCAATAGCGCGCGGATGACTTTGAAAGCCTTATATATATAAAAAAATATAAAAAGGTGGATGTCAACACTGTGTATAACTGGAAATGTTTAAGGCTTCTGTATATTTTGCCCCATTATCCCAAATAACTGCTAGTATATTACCAAATATTCAGTTTTTATTCCGGTGAGTAATCTTCCATATGCCAATCGCTACAATTCGTCGTGACACACCTGTATACAGGGTATTCCACGTAACTGGTTCATTAAAAGTTTATGATGTTCTATTATTTACTTATATTTGAGATTTTGGCGCCAGTATCTGTTCGATTGAAATTATGAATGTGAAATACTTTAACCAAAATATCACTTCCGGTTGACCGGAAATGGATGTCAACTTTGTTATTTTAAATAGAATGATCTAATTTTTTATTCATTTTTGGATTCTACAACTATAAATACGTCAGTTTTCATTAGCTATTCCTATAGCTACATGTTGCCGTTTTTGAGTTATTTAAGTTTTTCTTTTTTTTTAGTCATAATCATTGCATCATTGAGAAATTAATATCTCGGTTAATACTGCAAGTAGAGACTCCAAATTTGCTATGTTATGAATGTAGATATAATTCTAAGAAACGGTAAGCACACTTTACATTCTAACATACAGGGTGTTCAAAACTGAGAAACAAAGTGACATATTTTCAAATGCGGAAAACTCAATTTTTTTAAATAGAACACCCTGTATTTTAATTCAGAATTAGGAAGTAAATATCATCCCCTATCACTTTATATGAGCATTCCCTATACCTATCTTTAATAGATTTTGAGGTATGAGCGACTTTTTGTTAAACAAACTAAGTATTCTTTTTTTTTTAAATAGAACACTGTATTTTAATTCGGAATTAAGAAGTAAATGTCATCCCCTATCACTTTATATCAGATTCCTATACCTATCTTTAATAGATTTGAGATATGAACGATTTTGTTAAACAGACTAAGTAGCCCTATCTTTGGGTGTTTGTAGCTGGCTCTGAATGGGATTAATGTCAAATTCATTGACTAACCAAAAGTGTTTATGTATATCATTGTAATTACACTTTCGTACAACGCAATATTAATAGAAATGACTATTCGAACAGACATTCTTGTATGGTTATTCAAAAATAATACATGAATTTGATGTGACTCCATTTCAGAGCCTGCTACAAACATTTAAAGATAGGGCTACTTACTCTGTTTAACAAAAAGTCGCTCATATCTCAAAATCTATTAAAGATACGTATAGGGAATGCTCATATAAGTGATAGGGGATGATATTTACTTCCTAATTCCGAATTAAAATACAGGGGGTTCTACTTAAAAAAAATTAGTTTTCTGCATTTGAAAATATGTCACTTTGTTCCTCATTTTTGAACACCCTGTATGTTAGAATGTAAAGTGTGCTTATCGTTTCTTAGAGTAATATCTACATTCATAACATAGCAAATTTGGAGTCTCTACTTGCAGTATTAACCGAGATATTAATTTCTCAATGATGCAATGATTATGACTAAAAAAAAAAAACTTAAATAACTCAAAAACGGCAACATCTAGCTATAGGAATAGCAAATGAAAACTGACGTATTTATAGTTGTAGAATCCAAAAATGAATAAAAAATTATATCATTCTATTTAAAATAACAAAGTTGACATCCATTTCCGGTCAACCGGAAGTGATATTTTGGTTAAGGTATTTTGCATTTATAGTTCCAATCGAACAGATACTGGTGCCAAAATCTCAAATATAAGTAAATTAATAATAGAACATAATAAACTTTTAATGAACCAGTTACGTTGAATACTCTGTATATCAAAAAATGATGCATGAGATATTGCAAGAGATTTAAAAACGATTTGAATATATATAAGCACCTTTTTATTTAATTCCTGCAAATTTTTAACAAGCACAAAGGCGGAAATATCAGAGCAGTAACCAATCAATTTATTCATACCCAAGGGGTAGATCTGGGGTCGCGGTTTGCGTTTGATAAATCGCCCGTTATTATTAGCTCGTTACGGCCATTGAGTTGGCAAATTCGGGTACGCGGAGCAAGAACAAACACTACGCGACCTCTGGACGGTTTTGATTGAATGGAAACCATCTATTTCGGCCTCCGCCCAAAGTGATTTTTATATGGATACTTAGAGGGGACGTAATTTAGGTAGGCTGCTCGTTCATTTTACGAAAATGTTCCGGAACGATGGAGGAAGAGATTTAGCCCAGATTGTATACTGTCGGAAGCTAAAAGTTGATGGGCATTATTCGTATAATGTTACGATTTTTAAATGAGGTTTTCTGTAGCGAAGGGAGGATATTAAACCAAAAGAAAGATGAATATGTATAAGGTGTCTCTCCATTAAATTTATGTTAAGGTAAGTTTTGCTAAGAGATTTTTTATAGGAGAGAATAAAACATCTTCCAAAAAATTTGTGGCGTAAAAGTTATTGTTACTTTATGCATGCTAAATAAAAACAACCTGATTATAATTTTAAAAAATGGCTTAATATTTTCTGTTTCTAATGGTTTTAGTTTCATAAAATTTTAAGCAACAGAAGTGCTTCAATTTTTAATTTCTTTTTCTCTTAGTTTTTAGGTCGTAAAACATGAATAAGTACTACAACGTTTCGCTTTATTGTAAAGCTTCTTCAAGTATATAAATATAAATGTAAAAAGTGTAAATTATAAATAAAATGTTTTTGTTTAATAAATGACAAATTGTTTTGTTTACTAGGATTTTGAATATATTATTATGTTTTATTTAAAGATTGCGTTTTAAAATAGGATGTTTTGATTATTTGTTTTTGAATTTTGTAATTAAATAGTTCTTTAAAAATATTGTATTTAGTTATAAAACTAAATTATACAGGGTTTTCCACGAAACTGGCTGGTTAGAAGTTTTCCGGCTTAACGAAATTCCTCAGTTTTAAAAAATTCGAGTTTGCAACGATTTGGCACTTACTTTCTTTCTAAAATATTTTCACCTTTTTTGCACTTCCGGTTAACCGGAAGTCGCCACGAACTTTGTTATTTTAAATGGAACACCCTATATATTACTATATTTTTTAATTTACCATAAAATTCTATGACGATTACCATTAGGGTATCTTATACCTATCTTCAACTGTTTCTAAGATATTACGATTTTTGTTAAAATTTTGACATTTACATTGTTGTATGTAATTGATTAATTCTCACTTGATTTAAGTGTCAGAAATCTTCGACTTTGAAATCAATAAGTACTAACATTGTTTTACCAAAACGTAGAAAAAAAACTTCAGCGACATTATACAGGGTGTTTAAAAAATTAGTGACATATCCAAGAATTTTGAATGTTGCAAAACTTAATTTTTTTCAAATAGAACACCCTGTACATTTTTCTATTTTTGGATGTACAATTAAATTCTATGCCGATTTGCTGTAGCATTCCCTATACCCATCTTTAGTAGTTTTCTTTTAAATTACTCGTTTGAATTATTACCGCTTTCAAGTGCCCGAATAATTTCTATCTGGTGGGCCATGACATTAACATCACAACAATTTATTATTATTAGTAAGTATTATTGTTATAATCATTGTTTGTTACACGCCGCGTGTTCAGATCGATAAATATTATTGTGGAACTTATGAATTAGATAATGAAAAATATTGGAGGAGCTTATTCTAACCTAGATGCTATAAATTTATTTTAGATTCACTGAGAATGCAGGAAGAACTTAGAGAGAATATACGGTAATTATAGGAATTTATTTTCGGCTAATATATCTAATAAAATTCAGAAAACTTTGAAATAATACATTACACAGATTACACACCTGTACGCAACTTTCGGTACTACCAAGCAAGATTTAATGATTCGTGTGACGAGAACGTTGATGAATTAGACTCAGTTGAAGTGAGAAGAAGTATAAGGCGACATATTAAGACGTCGAATAATAAAATGCTTGGACGTAAACGGAATTCACATTGAGCATTTTTTTTTGATGCTCTATGTCATGGTTCAAGTTTATGCTGGTTGTAAATTGCATTTGTTAAGTATGCATGTATCTAAATATTCTTCATAAAAATCTTTATAATTTTGAAAATACTTTAATATATCAAAAACTGTCGTCGTTATCGTTTATGCCATTTCCCTTAATTTGAAACCAAGCTATTAAGAGAAATCATTTCAAAATTTTCTGGATTCTGTTAGATATATGAACAACCAATAAATTTCTTTAATTACATTGAATTCTCTATAAGTTCTTCCTGCATTCTCAGTGAATCTAAAATAAATTTATAGTATCTAGGTTAGAATAAGCTCCTCCAATATTTTTCATTATCTAATTCATAAGTTCCACAATAATATTCATCGTTCTGAACACGCGACGTGTAACAAACAATGATTATAACAATAATACTTACTAAGAATAATAAATTGTTGTGATGTTAATGTCATGGCCCACCAGATAGAAATTATTCGGCCACTTGAAAGCGGTAATAAACAAAACGAGTAATTTAAAAGAAAACTACTAAAGATGGGTATAGGAAATGCTACAGCAGATCGGCATAGAATTTAATTGTACATCCAAAAATAGAAAAATGTACAGGGTGTTCTATTTGAAAAAATTAAGTTTTGCAACATTCAAAATTCTTGGATATGTTACTAATTTTTAAACACCCTGTATAATGTCCCTGAATTTTTTTTCTACGTTTTGGTAAAACAATGTTAGTACTTGTTGATTTCAAAGTCGGAGATTTCTGACACTTAAATCAAGTGAGAATTAATCAATTACATACAACAATGTAAATTCAAATTTTAACAAAATCGTAATATCTTAGAAACAGTTGAAGATAGGTATAAGATACCCTAATGGTAATCGTCATAGAATTTTATGGTAAATTCAAAAATATAATAATATATAGGGTGTTCCATTTAAAATAACAAAGTTCGTGGCGACTTCCGGTTAACCGGAAGTGCAAAAAAGGTGAAAATATTTTAGAAAGAAAGTAAGTGCCAAATCGTTGCAAACCCCAATTTTTTAAAATTGAGGAATTTCGTTAAGCCGGAAAACTTCTAACCAGCCAGTTCCGTGGAAAACCCTGTATAATTTTGTGAAATATTGTATATCGGTTTTATCATTAACTGCATTTTTATGTTTATAAATTTGAATTATTTCAAGTATATTACGTGTTTTTAAATTTTGTTCTTTGTTTAAAATTGTTGTTGAAATCAAAGATATGATTTTGAGTTATTTCATGTTTTTTTTAAAGCTGTAAGAGTTTTATTATATTTGTGTCCTTTCTATTCTATTTTCCAAACATTGCATGGTTTCACCTATAGTAGTACTCATTCATGTTTTCAATATTTACGACCTAAAAACCAAGAGAAAAAGAAATTAAAAATTATATACATAGTCAAGAATTGAAGCTTTAAAAGAAGTGCTTCAAGTACTGTTGAAAATTAAAAAGAGATAGCAACTTTGAAAATTACCAGGTAACTATTAGGAAATACAAACACAAATAGTATACAAAAAGTAAAGTAATGATAGCATACTGTCTGACAAAATTAATGTCGTTATCTGGAGCTCAATGATTATCAAAGCCACTCAGGATAAGCGTGCGTTCGACTGGAGTCGAGATTTACAGCTAAGAGGTTTATTGAAGTACACAGTTGTAGATGCATGGTAAGCAGAGTAAGAATTTTCAATTGAAACAGGTTAGAGGACGGGTTCGGAGTAAGAAAATTACGAATAGCTAGTTAACCCCCTTGAATTACTTCACTACGTGAGATGCTATGGGAGACTGTCGCCAAAATGTCCTCTACTTCAATTTGCATGTTTATAATGCTCAGTTTCCAAGATATCGTACGCAGGAGACCCTTGTGCATCAATTATCAATTTTGTACGCTAAAGAAAACATATTAGTGTAGACAAAAGTAATTTTATTTAATTGAAAAGTTCGAAATGTGAAACCGTGTAAAAACAACATAAATAAGAATATTATAATCTCAGATAAGTGAAATGAGTTCGCTTAACAAATAACAAATACGTTTTTGTCAGTAATTTCACTTTTTGCAATTTAAATTCATCATAGAAAACTTAATACGGTTAAAATTAAATGAAAATTTAATTCCCTCGTCTTCGAGACGTTCATTTGAGTAATTCTGTTATTAAAAGATAGATAAATCAGAATGTTCAACATCGATGGTAAAATTACTGAATTTCGGTTCGTGCTGCTATCTATTAAAAATCCTAACAGACTTTGATAGCGATTGTCTTTCGACAGGGGGGAAAACTGCCTCAGAGGCTCCGTTAATTTCAGCGAAGTGTCAAAATCAAAGTATATAATTATTGTAAAATTCTGAAATCACCTTACATTCATTATAAGATAAAGGTAGGTATCTTTAGATCATGAAAGAAATACATTTAAAAAATTTCAATATTTCAATTATTAGACTAAATTTAATTGAAATAAGTACACTGTAAAAAAAATGAAAATGATCATACGAACTGAACTTAGATCCAACTTTGACCTGTTAATATCTGTTATAAAAATATACTATTTAAATTCTAATATTTATATAATTTCGATGTGTAGGTATTCCACTACTGATCATTTCTGCTTCCTGAAGGGAACATTCTGAAGGAATGTGCCTTGAAGGATTTGCCAAATGCAGAGTTTTCTTACATCACCTCGTCTGACTGTCTACTGCTACATTCTATATCCTTTTTTTTTAAATTTTAAAATACATAAGAGTAAAACTGGTAACTTTACAACTTTACTCTTAAATAATATTAAATGCTCCTACCATAACAATATATATGAAGAAATGAATTATACCTATTAATTACTTTACCAATTTTGTGTATTAATTAGTGTATTTTAAAAATGTAGGAAATAGGAGACAAGAATGATAAATAATAATAAACTTATAAAGTAATAGTTCATAAATATACTATGGATTTCACAAACACCGGCTATAACGGTACTTTCATATTATTAATTGTTTAGATTCAGATTTGAATTACATTTTAATACTATTAGCTTTTACCAGTCGTTACTTATATATAGGCAAGTAACGCGGTAAAGTTAATCCTGGTAAGGAAATAGAGTCTATTTTATTTTGTTTCCTTTTTTATTGGTTATTCTAACAAATGCCTCTTTTTACAAATTCTTAATTTTTAAAAATAATGTTTTTAACCAACAAAGAAAAATATTCTAGTTGTTCGAATTAATTTTGTGATAAAAAAAGCAAATAATATAATACATAAAACATAAACTTGTATTTTCATTATGGATGCGCTATTATAACAAAATTAATTCGTAGGAAAGTATACATATTAAGAAACTTTATTTAATGGTTTATTGTGATTCAATTAACAAGTGAACGTTAAAGGTTAATCAAAGAAATATATCTCAGTTAAATATGTCCAAATAATATATAAATATTTATTACAAACGACTACTTAACTTCTTTACAACGTATTTGGTTGAGAATGTAATTAGTAATTACATTTGTCACCATATCGGCTGAAAAGTTGCGAGCTGACGATTGCATTCTGGGCGACTGGAAATGGGAAGGACTTAACTGTAGGCGTACGAAGCCGCAGCACAGATTTATTAACGTTCGGCGAATTGTCATAGTTCAGCCGAATTAAATTGAGCCCGATACTCTTTTTCTCGCTTTATTTATGAAATTTGTAAAAGTAGTATTAAATCCAACATTACATTACTCGATAACTAAAATTGATTCATGCTTCTTTTCAATTCACACTTATTTGTATATCGAAGCATCAGATAATGTAAACTACTACAAATTTCTGTAACACAGCTCATAAGCGATATCAAAAGTCAATCATCGAATAAAATAACAAACATAGATTCTAAAAAATCTAACAATTGTAAATAGAGATCCTTCGTCGGTAGATAGTATTTTATTGAAAAGATATTTATTAATGATTAATTCATAAAATTTCATGCAGCAGTAATAATCGTCGAGTAAAAGTTGTGATGTGCTAATTTTGTATGATTGATATTTATTCTTATATAAAAGGTTCAAAACTTTTGCACTATTATTAAATCTACCAGCAATTTATTTAGATGTCATACTAGGATTTTATTTCACGAATGCACAAACTTATTTCGATATCACCGACATTTTCCGCTAGGACATTTTTATTTTTGTTATTTATTGCTGTAAACGTCGTTTCGAAACAACAAATAAAGTTGGACTTTATTACGCATAGTAGTCGCGGTAAGAATTGATCTTTCGGAATAATTTACTGCAAATAAATCGTATGTAACTGAATTGCCACCGTAAAATTGTTTCGCAATAAAAAGTTTATCCTCGAACGTATGATATTTCATTTTTTTTTTTCATAAAATTACTGCCTGCGATCAAAGTTCACTAACCCTAAAATTGTGCAATTGCTGTAAAAGCAAAAGTAATTTAATAAAAGACAAGTAAAATATGCCTGTTAAATTGTTTTGACTTTTGTAATGGACCTTGTAAGTAATCAAGTAGGAAAGATATTAAAGGTCTCTTTTAACCCATACTTATAGAAGAAAGTAATGCATTCTAGCCAATTTATTTGTGATATACTCCTGGATATCCCTTGCTCCCTGAAATAATAATTATATTAGAAATCTGGTATTATATATTCCTAGCACGTTAAATTTCTTTTAAATCAAAATTCATCTTACAATATAAAGTCAACAATAATTTCATCAGAGTAAATGCCAATAGCAACTTGTTCATCCGTTTCCGCAAATGGTAGCTTAAAATGTTTACAAAGTGCTACTCTTTCTTGATAATGTTAACTGCATACAGTACCTACAGAAACTCAACGTACAAAAAATGTCAAAGCCGATGGACCAAATGTATTTGAAAGAGATTGTAATGAAAATTGTAAGAAAAAAGGATTTGTGAGCGAGGTTATTAATAAATTAAACAGTATTTAAATCATCCAAGAAATGAACTGGAGAACTGGCATTTAGATTTTGAGAAGAACGTGTACGGGGTTCGCTCGCTCTCAAGCGTAAAGGTCTTCGATCGAAATAATTTACTTCGACACACAAAATTTTGGATGAGACTGTATATTTGATAACACAAATAAAAAACATTCAAGATAAAAAAAATAAATAAATACAATGAATTACAATAAACAACTCTTAACATGGGTTACGGTAATACTATAACTTGCGTACTTAAATACTAAATTAAACTATTAATTATGATCTAATTTCGAAATAAAGTTTAAATATCTAGATTACTAATATTGACCGGGAGGTTTGTATTGTGTGATAGGATTTTAGAAAAAAAATGAATAAAATAAAATAATGAAATATTAAATTTTGGTGCAAAGGAAAGAGAATAATAAAATTAAAAATTAAATTCGACTTAGCTGGTAGATGTCTTGGAGGGTCGGTGTAATTGCGTTCGTGGAGGTGGTTGAGCGCGTTACGTTGATGTCAAGGCGTGGTCCCCTTTCGAATTCAACGATCTGGATTTGGTCTCCCAAACTAAGTACTCGTTCACCTCTTGGTTTCACTCAACGCCAAAATTACACTAGGTATTGTGGTAGATCGTAGATAATAGTAATAGATGATAGATGATAATAGTAGGTCCAGTGACCTAAGATGACGCCATTAACAAAATGAAATGCCGGCTGACGCTGCTGTTTCAAAACCCTTTTCAGGAATATCGATGCAAAGGACACAAATCTCCTGGCAGTCTCAGGTGAAACGAACAAGAATGCACTCGATACTAGAAGTTTCTCGCGCGACAAAATCCCACAACGTGGTAATATAAATTTAATTGCACGGATTGGGAAAATCTCCAGGGAATGAGGCAAAGTAAAATTCTTCTGGGAACTTATAACCAGAAGAGGTTTACAGAATGCATCAACCTGAGTAAGAACAATGTTCGCATTTTAACAGGAATACTTTCAGGCCATTGTAGACTGAAAGGACACCTGAGTAAGCTTGGATTGGAAAAAGATCCTGAATGCAGATTCTGTGGGGAACAGGATGAAACACCCATCCATCTCCTCTCAAACTGCGCAGCACTGTGCAACTCGAGGGCATTTCACCTTGGAGCATGTAAAATCAAAGAGGAAGACTTACCTAGACTGGGGCCCTCGGACATCCTACACTTTCTAAAAGGAATAGGACTGGAAGGCCAGCTGTAAAGCAGCAAGAATAGGGGACACAATAGATCTTTTAGGTCGTAGTGTAACACCACCCTTTTACTTACATACATACATACATACATAATTGCACGGAGCAACTTGAACAGCGCGTCTAAGATGGTGTGTGAGCCTGTGCGTCTCTCTGCCTTAAGCAAGAGGGCGGAAGTCGGAAAATACAACGTGAATCAAAGTAAGATATAATATAAATAATAAAAACTTAATAATGCGAAGTAATTTATACAAAAGAAACGGTTTTAATGAATGAAACTTAAACTAATAATTGAAGAATGTAAAGCAAATTTAACTGACAAGGAATTACTAATTAATTTGAAAGTAAATAACGAAAATGAAACATTAAATTTTGCTATTGCGGTAAGATGCGTTGTGACGACCAAGAAGTTCGAAACCTCACTGCTAGATGGCGTTGCAGGGTCTAATTCTTAAATTAAATTAAATAAAAATCTTTAAATAAAATCTATAAACGAAGTGATCGCAATCCAACGGCAACAAACCTTGAACTAAATGCAATTGCTAGATCGAGTCATAGGGATGTCTCATCAAGAAACTTGAGAGCAGGCGCTTATTATTATTGTTGACTTTTAATATTGTATAAAATGGAATTTAAGGTATTGACAAGCTCGCGGTAATCCACCAATAATTACTTAAAATTTTCTCAATCGAAGAAAGCAGTGAAATAATAAACATATCACTAATGAATTTCTTATATTCATGAGAGCCTTAGGTGTCTTAAACTTCTCGGTTTGATTTTAAATTGACATTTGCGGCTCTTTTGTTATGATATTCATTATATCCCAAACATGCCAATTAAAATTATTTTTTTTTTAAAATAACAACCTCTCATCCTTAGACAATTTTAACTCAAAAAACACCCTCTGCCTTGCAAACAACAAGGAAATTACCAGTAGAGGCTTTACCGCTGTTGAAATACAAATGGAGAAATTAATTCAAAAATAACCAACTGATAACATATACCGGAAGTGGAAAAATATTATATTGTTTGATGATGAAATTTAAACTGTTTCAAAAAATCATTTAATAAATAAATATAAATGTGCTGCTTTACTCTCACGTGTGTATCAATATTACCTATCTACGTTTGGAATTTTCAATAATCAAATCCCATACAGCTTCTACACAATGGCTTTGTTGTAGGATGCATACAATAGTAATGATCAATAGCTTATTATGCAATATGATGTGTGTGTAATTAATGTTGACATTGGAATTGATTTGTAGAATAAATATCAAAGAGAGCTTTGATTCAATTAGAAATGGCTGGTAAATGTTTCAAAGCGTGTTCTTCAAATAAATAGATTAAATAAATATAAAGGAATCACAAACGGAACATTTAATGGATAAGGTAATTAAAGATAACAAACACTTACAGAGATCTAACGATAATTTGTTATTAAATTAATTATTTGTTTAAAAGAAATACTACCACTAAAACTGCTCTAGGTTATCTCTCTAAAATCGTAACATTTGATTAAAAACCGAATAAGACGCACTAAGAAATAGCAGCAGCATTAGAGCCGTGCCACTGAGCTATTGAATGAAGTCGCCACCATCGCGAACTTAATTAGATCCAATCCCTGGTGTCTCGTATATTTGTAAACAGTGCAATTCTCTAGCTAGGTATTGTGCAATCTCCGCAACCCTCCGATCGTATAAGGGTTGAAGCGTTTCCACCACTCATTTAGACATATAAACCGAGGAAGTTAAAAGCAGTGTAATAGCATCAATCTGGACATTCACCAAGACATAGTTGCTTAATTCTGATGTTTCCGAATGCTGTGGCAATTGAAATAAACGATTACAACTTCAAGCGTAATAGAAGAGGAAAATGTTAAAATTGTAAAGAAAAAGGACTAAAATAATTAGAAGTTGAATTTGCACTTACGCAAAGTTACGTTTAATTTCTTAATGAAGTTACAATAGTGATAGTGTAATAACTAAATACGATTCCTGCTTATATGTAAAATGTCTTATATACAGGGTATTCCACGTAACTGGTTCATTAAAAGTTTATGATTTTGGCACCATTATCTGTTCGATTGGAACTATAAATGTGAAACACTTTAACCAAAATATCACTTCCGGTTGACCGGAAATGGATGTCAACTTTGTTATTTTAGATAGAATGATATAATTTTTTGTTCATTTTTGGATTCTGCAATTATAAATACTTCAGTTTTCATTAGCTATTCCTATAGCTACATGTTGTCGTTTTTGAGTTATTAAAGTTTTTCTTTTTTTTTTAGTCGTAATCATTGCATCATTGAGAAATTAATATCTCGGTTAATACTGTAAGTAGAGACTCCAAATTTGCTATGTTATCAATGTAGATATTACTCTAAGAAACGGTAAGCACACTTTACATTCTAACATAGAGGGTGTTCAAAACTGAAGAACAAAGTGACATATTTTCAAATGCAGAAAACTCATTTTTTTTAAATAGAACAGCCTGTATTTTAATTCGGAATTAGGAAGTAAATATCATCCCCTATCACTTTATATGAGCATTCCCTATACCTATCTTTAATAGATGTTGAGATATTAGCGACTTTTTGTTAAACAGACTAAGTAGCCCTATCTTTAAATGTTTGTAGCTGGCTCTGAAATGGATTCACCTCAAATTCATGTATTATTTTTGAATAACCATACAAGAATGTCTGTTCGAATAGTCATTTCTATTAATATTGCGTTGTACGAAAGTGTAATTACAATGATATACATAAACACTTTTGGTTAGTCAATAAATTTGACATTAATCCCATTCAGAGCCAGCTACACACACGCAAAGATAGGGCTACTTAGTCTGTTTAACAAAAAGTCGTTCATATCTCAAAATCTATTAAAGATAGGTATAGGGAATGCTGATATAAAGTGATAAGGGATGATATTTACTTCTTAATTCCGAATTAAAATACAGGGTGTTCTATTTAAAAAAAATAATACTTAGTCTGTTTAACAGAAAGTCGTTAATATCTCAAAATCTATTAAAGATAGGTATAGGGAATGCTCATATAAAGTGATAGGGAATGATATTTACTTCCTAATTCCGAATTAAAATACAGGATGTTCTATTTAAAAAAAATGAGTTTTCTGCATTTGAAAATATGTCACTTTATTCCTCAGTTTTGAACACCCTGTATGTTAGAATGTAAAGTGTGCTTACCGTTTCTTAGAGTAATATCTACATTCATAACATAGCAAATTTGGAGTCTCTACTTGCAGTATTAACCGAGATATTAATTTCTCAATGATGAAATGATTATGACTAAAAAAAAAGAAAAACTTAAATAACTCAAAAACGGCAACATGTAGCTACAGGAATAGCTAATGAAAACTGACGTATTTATAGTTGTAGAATCCAAAAATGAATAAAAAATTAGATCATTCTATTTAAAATAAGAAAGTTGACATCCATTTCCCGGTCAACCGAAAGTGATATTTTAGTTATGGTATTTTGCATTTATAGCTCCAATCGAACAGATACTGGTGCCAAAATCTCAAATATAAGTAAATAATAGAACATCATAAACTTTTAATGAATCAGTTACGTGGAATACCCTGTATTAATCTCCGCAAGCCTTTTTGTTTTTAAAATGCAGGATGTTAGAAGTTTTTTTTTTGAAGATTGTGAAGATATAAGTAAGGCAAAATACACATTTTAGTTTAAAGTATCATTAGAATATTACCATATTCCGAACGCATTGAAAAACAGTTACCTGTAGTTGGCTATACTATTAGGCCTGTTAAATGAATATTATAATAATTTATTCAAGTTTGTCGTTTTCTTTATTCTGCTTTTGTTTAATTTTGCTGTTGGAGTTTGCATAAATTATTTTTAAAAATGTTTTTCTACACTTCGGAGAATACGACGAAGTAATTATGCATTACAGTCAAACTAGGTTCAATATCTTTAAAGCTCAACGTATCTATCGATAAACTGCTTGGCGCCTCCACCAAATGTCGCTTTTATTTAAGCTACACGCTCCTTTAATATATAAATATGGAATACTAAAAAGGTACTTACCATGGAGATGCAGTTGAGGGTTGTTAATTATTAGAACACTACTTTATACTATCACACTAAATTTATTGATGACACTACACTCTTCACAACTTGAATGCCAGTACCTCGTTTTCAATCCCCTCGTGAGCGCGATGCTCGCAAATCGCTGATGAGGTTCCGGTAATCCGATTGTCATCTCTGAACACATCTTTATCTTCATCTTAAATTGAACTTATTTCTATGTACTGGAACTTTCTGTGGCGTTATACATCGCTCAAGATGTTCTTAATGTTAGATCGTCAGTTCTGTATAGAATGAAAAAGAATTTCTGTTATGAAAAATGTTGGAATAAATGTGATTAATTTGATTTGTAGTTGTTTTAAAATTTATTGAATTTCCATAATTATTAATGTGTACAATTTCTAGAAATACTTTTTTTTTAACAAATAGTCTCAACGTCAAGAATTTTGATGTTGTTATAATCGAAATTGTGATTTAAATTTTTTGAATGAAGGGGCAAGACACATTAACGTTTACCTAATTTATACATAATAACTTTTGTGTCGAACTAAATGATCTTTCAACATGTTTGATTAATACAGCATCCTTGAAAAGACAGGAATGCTATATATAAAATCACGACAGGAATGCTATATATAACACCATTTAGATATAGCGTCGTCTTTAGTATTTGTGAAGATTGTTTTAGCAGTTACTGAATGATGTTTTGCAATGTTGTTAAATTTCTAAAATGTTTAATAACATTATTTGTTAAACATTTTATGAAGGGGTACGAAAGGTTGCAGACTGGATTAATTTGTTAAGAAGATTTCTAGTGTTCCTATTATTGAAACAAAATTTAAATAATTCTTTCGTTTTTAAATTACCCAAACTTTTTTTATGTGTAAATCTTTAAAGTACAGATATTGTTCAAAAGCATTCATTGACTTCCCAGAAAAGCGAATATAAAGGTCCCCGTAGTTTAAAGATGGATCTAACCTAATAACTCAGCCTTCCAAATATTTTTTTTTAATAATATAGTACACACTTCTACTCGCAAAACATACTCAGAAGTCTTTTAGGTAATGCGAAAGATAAACCTCGTCCCAACGGAATATCGGGCATTTACAAAATCGGTTGTAGCGGGTGTCATAAAATAAAGGGACAAACAAATCGTGCAATCGGAGCCAGGTTCAAAGATTGCGTAGCATGTTATCGATATGGTAGACTTGACTCATGCAGCGTTGTACAACATAGAAACGGTACCGGACATAAAATCGACATAGAAAACCTTGAATTAGTGAAAAATATACAATCACCAAAAGAGTTAGACACATACGAAATCATATATATATATATATATATATATATAATAATATATATTATATCTGGATTGTTGATTGGGAAAGGTGGCTAGCCACGCGCACTTAGGCCACTCTAACCGAGCCCATTGTGCTACAACCTGCTCGTGCCAACCCAAGCGAAGAATGAACTCGAGCAGTGTAGCATGTGAGGTGCCGCCAAAGCTGGCCGTACTGGGGCAGAACTCCTCCAGGATGGGACCTCTAAGTTGGGCAAGCGCGGTTAGTCACATAAGTGTCTCGTCCTCTAGGTAACATGCACGGCAGAGTGGGCTGCTAGTCAGTTCTATGCGGTGCATGTGCTTTTTAAGCTTGCAGTGGCCAGTCAATAGCCCTACAACTTGACGTAGTTACTGCGAGAAAGCTACAGACAGTATCTTGCTGTCCTGGACGACAGCCTGGGGATGGCTCTGCGTGCCTGACAGCAGGTAGTTATGGATGCCCATCCTCGTGTAGGGTAATGATCCATTAATTTATTAGGGTGGTGAGTGTAGCCGAAGAAAAGGAAAGAACAGTCTCGCCAACCTATCGGCAGCCTCGTTTCCCAGATTACCTTTATGACCTTTAACTCCATCTGAGTATCAAGTCATTATCAATAGCAATTGTTTCCAAAGCATTGTGACACTGACCAGGCTCTTGAAGCGCTCTTATAACTGCTGAGGGCTTTAAGAGCAGCTTGGCTATCAATGTAAAGGATAATATGTCGTCTCTTAATGCCTCTTGCTAAAATTTCTTCGGCACCATGCAGGATTGCCAAAACCTCAGCTAGGAAAACCATAGCGAACCTACCTAGTGCCAACTCTAAGTTGAGCTTAAGATCTGAAGAGAAAACTCCAATACCCTGCATTTTACAGGGTGTTTCACTAAAAAATAAATACAACTGTGATGTGACACGGTATTATAGAACACCTTGAGACGTAATTAATTTTCAAATACGAAACTTGACGGTTGTTACAATCACCCCAATTTTTACTTGTATACTTCTAAGGACATGGGAGATATTGGACTTTATCGTACCTACTAATCAATCACAATGTATATACCAAACTCCACAGAAAACGTTTCTAAAAAGAAACAGTATGAATTTTATTTGGTCAGTACTTCCTAAGTTATGAGGAAGAGCGAAGGAGTTACCGGAAAGGTATTCTCGAAGTACCTAGAAGCACTTAAATAGAAACGGTAAAATCATTGTCATCTACAATTAATTAGTAAGTCAAACATTTTTTTGAGGCAGCACTGAATCACCCAAGCAAATAGACGCATTTAACCTTTTGTCAACTAAAATAAGAAGCGTAATTTCCAGAAAAAAATATCTACAATTTAATTATTATGCCGCATAAATCCGCATTACAAATTAAATCAAATTCAAAGCGTTCCTACTGGAACAATAGAGAACGTGCGCTAAATACGAATTCAGATTTTATGTTCTTCCTCAGACAATTAAACATCTACTCTTTCTCTATTTCGTTTTCACATTTTTACGTGTTTTATTTTGAGTCTCTTTTTGTTAATTTAATTGCAATTACAGCAGTTGTTAACCAACAGTTTGTTGACCGTATTTTTTTAAATCCTCGTTAACGAAAGAGATGCGAAACATTGAAAAAAGAAAACTGAGGTAAAAGAAAAAGAATGCAATTATATAAAAGCGGGAAACAATGGGAGCGCCTTAATTATGCAAGTGAGAATGGATGGTACCGAGATATACTGGAGAGTTTCTAGTCGATTAATTATAAAAGAGCGAAAGGGTTTACACTTGTCTTTATTTATGTATGTAGATATAAAGCTGATTTAAACGGTACTAATTCTAAATTGAAATAGGTTAGTAATAACTCTATGAATGTACTCGTACCTACATCATTCATCCTGTTCTACCTGCATTGCAGAAAGCCCGCCACACAGAACGATCTTGGGCCGTTCGCTTTGCTTCAGTCCAATTGAAGTTAGGCATACACTGATTCGTGCCGAACGCGCAGCAAGAGCTGCATGAATCCCATAAATGGATTCTTTTCAAAAGAATAAATGAAGGACGCGTGGGATGGATGGTGCGTTCACTAGGCGCGTCCTAGTGAACGCACCATCATTTATTCTATTGAAAAGAATCCATTTATGGGATTCGTGCGGCTCGGCGCAGGCCAGTGGACGCTTAGCTTTATGCTCCTTGCTTTAACATTTTACCAAGCTATAAGTTTCATGTTTCAACCGATCTTCCTCTTGCCGGTTTTTTAACAATTCCAGCTCACCATATATGTTTCGCTTACTTGTTGTCCATTCGTGCAATATGTCTAATTGCTGCAACTGCTTCCTTTTAATTTTTTGTACGATCGGCACTACTTCAAAATTCAATTCCTTCTGGTCACTTCTGCGACTACACTCAGATATCGCATTTTAATTGCTTGTAATTTTTTTTTTGTCTCTCATTCAAAGAAGACGTTTCATATCCATATGTCAAGGTTGAAAATAAACACAAAGTCGTAAATTTTTATTTTTGGCTTATCCGATTCCTCTTCTTTTAATAATAAAACTGTTGTTAATTTATTACTACATTTTTTCTGTTAATCGAAGTTCCCAATTATTTAACATTTCTGCTGCACCAAGGGTAGTATGCTGACGGCGTAGCTCAGTAGAGATGGGGGTGCGCTATCTGAAAGTGTTGATTTAAATGTCGGCAAATGGGCGCCAAAGCTCGGATAAAGTACCGAAGCATACAAAATTTAATAACGATGTGCCAAGAGCCTAATGACACTAAGTTCGCAGATAAAAAGGATAAGTTACCGCAAGGTTGGCCGTTATTCAATTCCAATAAAATATAATAATAAAAGTAATAAAACTCACGCATAAATTCAATCAAGTTTGATTTGTTGTAAAGGCAAAATAAATTTGGGTTGGCTCTGTAGAGTAAAGAATTTTAATAATATACAGGCCCAGTATTTAATGAAATTTTAATAATATATAATTAATAATAATATGCAACTTCATGGATTTATTAATTTACCTACTATATGGAAAAAAAAAAAAAATATCCGTCTACCACGAAGTGGTAGAGTACATTTGAAGACCGTAGGGGATCGATTAGAAACGGGGTACAACGCCGTGTACAGATCACAATAATCCAGGACCCAAACTATAGAATTATCCCGAGGGCGCAAATCTAGTTCTGGTGATTTGACATGTTAGCCAAATCGGATGTATGTACACCATCAGCTAAGTCAATTCTTCATTTCATTTAAAATAGTACTTTATTTGTGGGCACAGTCCTACTCAAAGCATATCCATAAGCATGCAACTGTCTTCCAGGCAAAGGTATTCGCCCTTGCAGCCTGAGCAGAAATGATTGCAAAAGGAGGAAAATGAGGAAAATTAATATAATGACTGACAGCCAGGCTGTCATCAAGACAGTCTCGAACTCCGTAACTAGGTAAAAACTAGTTAGAAACTGCAAACAATCCCTCAATGCATTGGCACGAGACTACACGGTGTCTCTGATTTGGGTGCCGGGACATGAGGATATAAAGGGGAATGTAATAGCCGACGAACTAGCCAAGGAGGGCTCTAAGAGATACTTCATGGGTCCAGAGCCCGTATGTGGGATTACTGAGGCTTCCGCAAGAAGGGAGATCTGGACCTGGTTAGATAAAGAAAGTACAAAGAAATGGAGGTCGACTGAAGATCAACTTTATTCCAAAGCGCTGATAGGGGATGGGCATGGTAGTTTCTCTGGTAACCTACTCAGGCGCAGTAAGAATGAAGTTAAAACCATTACTGGGTTGGTAACTGGACACTGTCCCCTGAAAAAGCATCTATACAACACAGGCCGGGTAAGCGAACCGTGGTGTAGAAGATGCGAACTACATTTGTACATGTAAGGAACTGAAGGTACTTAGGCAGAAATATTTTGGGAGAGGATCTATTGGAGCCCTCGAAGGTTCCCAAGTTTCCACTGGGCAAAATACTGCGCTTTATAGAGAACACCAAGCTGCTGGAGAGGAAATAAGAGAATTAATAGGGATGGTACAATGAGCACCTAGCTCAAATGCCCGGACATTAAGCGCCCACCCTAACTTTAATGAATTAATGAATGAATGAATGATATAGTACTTATTTACGTTACATGTTTTATCTTTTTAAAAAAAAAATCTTTTCTGTTTTTGTTGCCAATTAATTTCTTAATCTTTAATTTGATAGGCGTGAAGATGTGCATTACTTTCAAAATCATTTCTTAAAACAAACTAAAGATTTTTAAATTTTTTTTTAATTAGCTTTTCATATATCGTTATTTTATCATATTAAATTGTTATATTTCCAATGTGAAAAAGTAAAGCCACTTCACTTTCAGATTTAGTACGTCTTATATTCATACATTAATTATCTCTTTATATCATACATATTTTTTTTACTATTATTTACTATATATATTTTTTTGCAGTAGGTATTTTAAACATGCTAATAATATTTTTTTTATATACGAAGTGGAAACACTGCGTATACAAAATACATTACCTGAATAATTTTACTCCACAAAAAATTGGAGGCGCGTTTGAACTTACGACCCAACTCTCCGTTTATATCTGGCTGCCGTACGCACGGTGAGTGCTATTTTAAAGGTTATAACGGAGAAAACAGTGAAGTCGCGTAAAGTGGAGAAAATCCAAGTATTGGGAAAACCACTAAGGAAGCAAATAAGCTAAAGCTCCTTTAGGAACCCATGCCCGAAAGAGATCTATAGAATGCATGCATTAAGTAAAAACAATATTCGCATTCAAGCAGGGATTCTGTCGGGCTACTGTCAATTAAAACGACTCCGACGCCTGAATCAGCTTGGAATAGCAGACGAAGCAGGATGCAGAATTCTGTGGAGAACAGGATGAAAATCTAGAACAAACTGTTCTCGAATTCCGCAACACCGTGCATGCAAGGGCACTACGCCCCTAAGATAGTTTATAGAGTCTATAAACACTTTACCCTATTCAGCAAACAATTTTTTGCGTGAAATCACCGTATTAAAATTCATTTGTGCTAAATGTGTAAAATGTTTTATGTTAAATAAATAGAACGGATATTTTACCAATGCTAAAATAGTAGATAAAACAGCAAAACATTTATCAAGCTCTACAAACAATATGCGATAATGAAGTTTAAGCTTCAACAAAAACAGTAAATAAGCGCCTGTTGATTATACCACTATTGCTGGATTTTTATTGACATTTTAAACTGTTGTTTGCGCTTATTTATTTCATTTGTATAATATATAATAATTATATAATTATAATAACGATTTCGGTTCTCAAAACAGTTTCAAAGAACCGTTATTTTTCATAACAGTTATTTAGAACCGAAATTCATGAAGATATCGCTTTCAATTACAATGTTAACGTTAACATTATTGATTATTGATTGATTAACATTTTCGCTGATATATTGGCTATTTCGGTTATTTCTAATTTGTCGGTGCTTATTTGCGTTTGACGACTAAAAGGTTTATGTTAATCTGCAAATTTAATTCTTTATTATGACCTGGATTCCTTATTAAGTTAAAATTTGGTTTTTTCTTCTACTGCTGATGTTTTTTTTTTTTGTAATGTCTTCTCCTTGTTGGTTTTTCTTTTTTGTTGCCAAAGAACGAACTAAAAATTATATCGTAAAACCTTTAAAATTTATATCGCAAAATAACAAATCTTATTACTACTATCACTGCGCAATAATAAAAATCAGTATAATCATAACTGAGTATACATCAAAAATAAGAGCTAAATCAACCAGATCTGTGGAGGACTGGGAAGCTTACAAATTACTTTGTAGGCAATATAAGAAGGAGATCCGTTGTGGTCAGAGGCGAGCTTGGAGAAACTTCTGTGACTCTGTCGAATCGACCACTACGGCTGCTCGCTTAAAGAAAGTCTTAAGCAAAGACACCAGTCATCAACTGGGACTGTTAAAACGAGAGGATGGCACTTTTTCGTCGACCTCCCTAGAAACAGCCGAGATACTCATAGCCACTCACTTCCCGGGCAGTGTGATTCACGATACACCTGCGTGGGATGACCCTCATGGCTCGCCTCCAACTGAGGAGATTGGCGGTGGCGGAATGGTGGTAAAAGAACCCGGATTCTCTGGGCAATTAAAAGTTTCAACCATTCAAGTCACCTGGCCTGGACGGTGTGTTTCCCGCCCTACTACAATGGGGCGCGGATTCTCTGCTCAGCCCATGGTGACACTGTTCAGGGGTGCATTGCTTGGAGGTACGTACCTGAGGAATGGAGGGAAATAAGAGTGGTTTTCATACCAAAGCCAGGGCGTTCCGACTATACCTTGGCTAAATCATACCGGCCGATAAGTTTGATCAGTTTTCTGTTGAAGACTTTGGAACGACTGTGCGACCGTTATATAAGAGAGGTGGCCTTACCCTTGTATCCACTTCACACAAACCAACACGCGTACATCCCGGGAAGGTCCACCGAATCTGCCCTCCACTCTGTGGTGCGGCGGATAGAGAGATCGTTGGACAATAAAATGTCTACCCTGGGTGTATTCCTAGATATAGAAGGAGCTTTTGATAAAGCTTCAGTCAACAGCATTGTCAGTGCCCTAGCCAGACACGGTGTTGAGCCGGCCCTTGTAGGATGGCTACACTGTATGTTAGAGCAAAGGCAATAGAAGTAGTGTGGGAGGTGCCAGGTGAGGGGCGCGTAGATCGGGGCTGTCCCCAAGGAGGCGTCTTGTCACCACTTTTGTGGAACCTTGTGGTAGATGACCTCGTTCGTGCGCTGAACACATCTGGCTTCTACACAATTGCATATGCGGACGATATTACGATCCTCATTGATGGAAGATTTGAGAGCGTGTTCTGCGATTTGATGCAGACTGCTCTAAGGTCTCTCGAAAATCGGTGTAGAGAACGTTGCCTCTCTGTAAACCCAGATAAATCAGAGATGGTACTCTTTACTAACAAAAGAAAGGTGGGAAAACTCCGCCCACCACAACTGTTTGGCACTGCTCTCGGTTTCTCGGACGAAGTCAAGTATCTGGGTATCACTTTTGACAGAAAACTGAGCTGGAGCAAACATGTCAAAACAAAAGCTGAGAAAGCGTGTAAGGCCTTTGGCAGTGTCGCCGCGTTTTGGTAGGACTTGGGGACTCTCCCCGAAAATTACCTTGTGGCTGTACACTGCCATAATCAGGCCCATGCTAACTTATGGTGCCCTCGTCTGGTGGCCAAGGGTGAGACGAGTGGTAGCCAGGAATGACCTGATGCATGTGCAGCGCGTAGCATGTCTTAGCATTACAGGGGCAATGCGCACTACGCCGACGGCGGCAATGTAAGCCCTCCTGTGTGTTCCTCCCCTGGATCTGTTTGTGGAGGAGACTGCTTTTAGAACGGCTATAAGGTTGCGGTCCCGGGGTCTTCTGATCGGGGAGTGGGGGGTCGCGGTCACGTGCGCATCATCCATGAGGGCGTCGCTAAAGCGCCTCTTCTTGGTGCCGCGAAGGACTGTGTGCCTCCCGTGTTTGCTTTCGGCAGACACTACCGCGTTCATGTCGACCCCTGTGTCGAATCACTGCCTTCGATTGCTGTCTATACAGACGGATCAAAGACAAAAACAGGGACAGGTGCGGGAGTTTTCTCTCCAGACCTCAAGCTCAACTTAGAGTTGGCACTAGGTAGAGTCGCTACGGTTTTCCAAGCGGAAGTTTTGGCGATCCTGCATGCTGCCGAAAAAATTTTAGCAAGGGGCATTAAGGGACGACGCATTGTCCTTTACAGTGATAGTCAAGCTGCCCTTAAAGCCCTTAGTAGTTATAAGATCGCTTCAGGCCTAGTACTTCAGTGTCATAGTGCCTTGGAGGCGATCGCCATTGATAATGACTTGGTACTCAGATGGGTTAAAGGTCATAAAGGTAATCTGGGAAACGAGGCTGCCGATAGGTTAGCTAGACGGGGGTTCGTGTTCTCCTTACGTGGGACCGGAGCCTGTTCTTCCCATTTCTTCGGCTACACTCAATACCCTAATAAACCAGTGGACCACTACTCTACACGAAGAGAGATGGGCATCCATAACCACCTGCTGTCAGGCGCGCAAAGCCATACCCAGGCTGTCGCCTAGGACAGCGAGATACTGTCTGCAGCTTTCTCGCAGTAAAGTACGTCAAGTTGTAGGGCTATTGACTGGCCACTGCAAACTTAATAAACACATGCACCGCATGGGACTGACTAGCAGCCCACTCTGCCGTGCATGTTACCTAGAGGACGAGACACCGGAGCACATTTTATGTGACTGTCCGGCGCTTGCCCAACTTAGAGGTTCCATCCTGGGGGAGTTCTGGCCCAGTATGGCCAGCTTTGGTGGCGCCTCGCATGCTGCGCTGCTCGAGTTCATCCTTCGTTTGGGTTGGCTCGAGTAGGCTGCGGGTGAGTGACGCCGCCTAGGGAAGGTAGCACAATGGGCCCGGTTAGAGTGGCCTAAGTGCGCGTGGCTAGCCACCCTTCCCAACCAACAGTCCAGAATCCAAAACATCAAAAATATAATTGGCATATAACCGCAAAGAACCTATATGAAAACTGATATAGAACCCAAAAGAACCGATGTAAACACTGAAACATGTAGAACCGTAACCGAAACCGACATTAGATCAGAACCGTTATAATAATAACTGTTTTGGCATTATTTCTGTTCTCATAACTCTTTCAGTTAGAACCGATATATAATAGTTTGAAACAGTTATTTTTGGAACCTTTTCAATCCCTGGCTTGGAAGTCTCTACTTATTTGTGTACAATTTTTATAATTGTTATTATTCTTCGCGTTTATATAGGTAGGGAAAAAGGAGGCGCTTGGATAGAAAGGGCATATTACCATCCATTGCGTCCAGAGCTTCGTATTTACATAACATTTGGTAAAGTATTATCCGGTTAAACAGTCTGCAATTGATATTTCCAGTGTTGTTGTGACCTCTAAGAAGATCTGTTACAGCTCAAAGATGATTTTTGCTAAGCTGCAGTAGTTCTCGGGTCTTCTTCTTTGATAGTACCTTAATAAAGATCTTTTTATGAATTTGGTTATTAAATCCCCAATGTGCTTTGTGTTTTTCTTTTACCCAACATCTTACCTGCTCTCGTGGTATGTTTTTGGACACTAGAGGAGAGCCTATATATCAAGCCAATGATTCCTTCCTTGTTAACTCATCAATTTTTTCGTTTCTTTCGATTGTCGAATGCTCGGATACTTACAGCAAAGTGAATTTATTGATTACAAGCTTTTTTACATTAAGAAATAATTAACGTATTAAAATATTTCTGAATTCGTGAATTTATTGCGGTTTGTCAGGCTATCCAGTTCTCAAATACATTCCCAAGTCAATCTCCATTGTATTTTGGAGTTCACTAGTGTCCTCTGTATCACCTAACTGCCTGTTGCTATGTAGGTTCACTTATTTTTATAATTGATATCAGTTGCACATATATTGCATATGGTTCTGTCTGAAAGATCATGGCATATTTTCCTGGAGGAAGGGTGGTCATTGTGTTTCCTACCTTACTTTAGATTCCAGCACCAATCACATCCTTGGGTTTTGATTCGTCTGTAAATCAGATTAGTTCTCCGAACCTGTTTCTGTGGCTATATATAAATATGGCCAATTAATAGAACTTGAAATCGGGAATATTAGAATCGGTTAGTTTCTTTTGTACCGTTCGGGGTGGTAGCGCTCTGTCACAACAGGGATATTATTATTTCTTGGAGTGATGTTGCATACTTAAAACAAAGGCGGGTAAAGGTTTGAGGTTAAGCAATCTCTGTCTCGAAGATTTCTTCGTGGATTTATGGTGGATTTCTTGATCAGAGATACACATACACATCTGTATTGGTATAATTCAATAAACTTTCGCGTGCTACAGTTAACAATTTTGTTGTTGGAAGATTTGAAATATATTTCATATTTTATGCAGACTTTAGGAACAAAAAGGAAGATTGTAGATTCTGCGATGCGAAATGTGTACATAAGGCTTCTATATGTTTCACCTGTAGCCAGAAATGTCAAAGTGACAATTAATTTTGTTTTGGCAGGTATAGCACTTCTTAAAAAAGTATCCTCTTTTGATATTGCGTTCTCAATTAAAGTTAAACACTTGGTGAAAGTGTTACTGTTCATTCCCAAGAAACACTGAAATTGTTCTGGATCTTGTTTAAATTCATGGTGAACTAAGTTCAAATTTCCCTTTTTGGGAATTAGCCATGGTCTGACGCACCACCGTCTTGTTGGTTTCAGAGTAGCTGTAATCTTTATCACTTCGATTAACATTAAGGAAAATACAGTTTTCCTTAACTTAACTTTCCTTAAGACAGTCTATCTTATCGTCTTCTTGATATAACTTTTTTCATTTTCTACAAGTGCTTTTATACAAAACAAAAAATATATGTACAATTTAGATACCTTTCCAGAAGAATTAAATAATAAGTGCCAATAAATTATTAAATATACAAATAGTAAATATCGAAACTAAAATAGGTGGGTACAATAATACAATGTGGATGTAACCAAATATATATATAACATGACCAGAAGTACAACCAAACCACAATTGCACAATAGTACTGCGAACTATACCTCGGTAACCAGGTTATAACATTAATCTGAGTCAATTATTTTCGAAATTTCTACAGAATTGAAGATAATTTGATGCAAAAATAGAACATGTTCTAAGTATGTTAGTTTCTAGAACTTGACCAAGTTCTTGAAATCAATCCATTTCTTGACAGATGTAAAACAGTTGGATATCATCTTAAACTTGAACAGAACTTAAACTAGAAATTGAACTTAAAATCGAACTAGAAGTTGACAAGTGTAAAACCATTATTGACATCAAGTCCTCTAAGTACTAGTTATTGATCTAGAAATTGACAAGTGTAAAACCAGCTTTAGTACCAGCGTTTAGGATCTCTTTTTTACTAGTGCTAAGTAATTTGAGCTTTTGTCCCCAATTCAGCTGAACTTTTTACTTACGATAATTGTATTTATTATTATATATTATTTATGATTATTAAATTTTTTTCTCAGTGTGGTGTAAACCAGTACAATTATAGCATTTTTTGTTAAGCTTATACCCTACGAATTAATAAACATTTAGAACACTTTTTTGATATCTTTTGGATTATTTTTACTTGCATGTTCAATATTACTTTCATTAAATTTATTTTTTACATGTTTATACTTATCTAATGAGTGCAGATGTGATTAATTTTCTTCTACAGCTTGCAACTACTTCGTTTTGTCCCTGGATAGCTCCCAAGCTCTGCATCGATCAACCGCTTTTTGTAGATCCAAACCTTCAACTTGTAGTAGCTTCCTTTGAAGTGCTTTATCTACTACGCCCAAGACAATACGGTCTCGAACGAGTGACGGCTCTTGATCTCCGAACTCGCATGATTTCTCAAATCCGTGATAAAGGTATCGATGGGTTCGTTTTCTGCTTGGCATCTTGTATAGAAAGTAAACCGCTCCAAGACTTCCATCTTATTGGTAGTACAATAATTCTAACTACCTTCTCACACGACTTCCGGGCCTCATCTGATAAATCGAACGTGTAAAACAATTGCAACGCCTCTGTGCCTACTGCATTTAAGAATGTCGCTATCTTAATATATTCTTTTCGTGTGCTAACTCCCGAAGCAATGGCAAATATACCATACCCTAGCTTGAATTTCTTCCAATTTTCGTACACATTACCATCGATGACTAAATTTTCTAGCTGTTTAATATATGTGCACGTGGCCGCCATTTCCAAAACTTCGTTCACCAACTTTCAGTCCAGTCATAGTATTAGTCCCAGTATTTTGTAAATATTTACTGACTAAACGTCTTAACACTTTTAACTATTGATTATTTTAACAATATTTTAATATCATTAATGAAATTTTGCCAACTGGCTGACTTAGTTACTGACTGACTTATATCCTGACTGGGCTATAATGCGTAGGTTATAAATGAAACAAGTAGATAAGAAATAACGCACAAAAGAGGTTTGTATTTGGCATTCACTGCTACTTATATCTAGTACAGATTCGCGCAAGCGCGACTAAATATAAAACCTTATACAGGGTGTTTTGAAACATCGTTTAAAGATTTTAAGGGCATGTAGTACGATCGAAAATAAGGTTAAAAGTCATAATAAACATATGTCCACAAATTAACTGTTTACGAGATAACAGCGATTTTATCGCAATTGCAGAGTAAGTTTGCTTTAGCGGTTTTTTAAGATGTTATTGCATTTTAACAAATAGATTATAACTAAAGATGCTCAAAATGACGTCCTTCCATTTCGACACAGGCTCTACATCTGCTTCCAAAGGGAGAAAAAAACAAGGGTATTTCTCGTATTATCTGGCAACAGTGTTTTATTCGTTGGCGCAACTCTGGAAGATCGTTTACCGGTGTTTTGCTTACACTAAACTTTTCAAATAACCCGAGATACTAAAGTCCAACGGGTTTAGATCGGGAGACCTTGGAGGCCAAGCAATGGGACCTGCTCGCCCTATCCATCTCCCCGGAAATTCATTGTTAAGATGTTCCCTAACAGCACGCGTAAAGTGCGGTGGAGCTCCATCTTGCATAAACCAGAGGTTCAGTCTTAGGTTTATAGGTAAATCTTCCAAAAGTTCAGGTAAAATATTTTCCAAGAACTCGAGGTATGCAGGACCTGTTAAGCGTTGTAGCAAAACAATCGGTCCTAACAACCGTTCCCCTATCATGCCTAACCAGATGTTTAGAGAGAAACGTTGCTGGTGCTTGGCTTCAACGGTAGCATGAGGATTCTCGTCACACCAAACGTGATTGTTGTGGAAATTAAATATTCCATTTTTAGTAAAACCAGCTTCATCAGTGAAAAGGATGTTATCAGCGAAATCTGGCCGATCAGCAGCTGTTCGCAAAAACCACTCACAGAAAGCTCTTCTCGTTTGATAATCCGGAACAGTAAGGGCTTGTACCAGTTGGATATGGTAAGGGTATAGAAGTTCTCCAAACAAAATTGCTGCTTACACCCACTCGAGTCGAAATTCTTCTACACTAGTTCGAGATTTTCATCAATAATATTTAAAATTTGATCTCCTATCTGTGGAGTATATGCTATTCTCTGCCGTCCAGTATGAGAAGACCGCTTCTCAAACGAACCAGTTTCTCTTAGTCGTTTAAACACCGTCTGAAACATCACATGCGAAGGCAGTTGGCGATCAGGAAACGTTTCAGCATAAAAGCGACGTGCTTGTAAAGAATTGCCATTAGCACGACCGTGCATGAACACCATATCGCTCATTTCAGCACTAGAATACGCAACCATTGTAATTGCTACAAATTGCACAAAACGTCAAATTAAACCGTCATAAAGCAATAGCTGATAAGGATATGTTATATCCATGTACTACTAAGAACACTCGCTGTTATCTCGTAAACGGTTGATTTGTGAACATATGTTTATTATGACTTTTAACCTTATTTTCGATCGTAGTACATGCCCTTAAAATCTCTAAACGATGTTTGAAAACACCCTGTACATATGCAACAGTCTCCGCCCTGATTTGAATCGTCTAAAGCTGTTGATTCCAAGTGAGCTAGAAGTTCAGATGTGTGCCCTCGCACAAGGACAGTAGGTCTGTGCTCGAAGGAACGCTGATACAGCTTTGGTAAGCAGGAACACTGAGTTCGTTTTTAACGCTCTTCCTCTTTTTTTGCTTTTACTGATATGGTGACTCTTACAATGGACCATGAGCCCTGCCACAATGGCATTTTTCCAGCTTCTCTGGTAAAAGCAGTGAAGGATTTGGCTATGATTTTCTCCTCATTCTGCACAATCTTAAAAACATGTTTACATTAGCAGTTTTGGAGTAACTACAATTACTACCACTAAAATCATTAAGATTGCATAAAGTTAACTTTCAGGAAATATATACTCAAGGCACAGAATGTTACTGCAGATTCTACGAGTTAATATTTCCGTCCCTAGTTTAGTTAGTAGCATTGATTCAAATTCGACTCTACGATTTAAATTTACAATGTCGAGAGCGAGGTCTCGACTTATTGTTAGACACGAAATACAAATTCCCTTTATCTCGATCCGCTCAGAAACGTCTTTAAGGAGAGTCCCAGAGTATCGATTTCGTATTAGAGGCTCAGATGTTTATAATTCCGCTTTAAATTTAATATTCGGATATTTAAACGCCTCCAATTTATATCCGACTGCGCAAATAAGATTGATGAATCCCGTTTTTTGACAAAAAAAAGATACCCGGCTTTTCTTAGCGGTGCGCTGGAATCCAAACCGTCGCCCCGCATCTACAGGCATTAAATTCCGTATAAAAGTACGCAATCCATTATCTGAATGTATCGTATCGCTGTTTTTCCTCATCGATGGATCTCATCTGAGGTGGAACATTATCTCTCATTTAAATCCAGTTTCTAGAATAAGCGGCGCTAACGGCAAAAAAAAACACGTTATTATATACTGGTGATTCTAGATTATTAATAATTGGAAGTATTTTTTTCGACGTCTTTAATTTATGGTTCCTGTGTGGCCGAAAAGAAAAACAACCTTGTAAAGTGATTTATTTTGAAGGCGGTTTGTTGAGGCAATTATTTTAATTAATGAGGATGTGAAAAACACCTTTAACGACTTGTCATGCATAATTAAAGCAAACACCGTTGTTTTGACTAATGAGAAAGTGTTTACATCGTTTCTTGTAAAAGCGAATTGTTGCACCTGGAATAAAATTTTAAAGAAATTCCTGCTTTTAAGATATTATCAACATGTCTTTGTAATGATCATAAAATAATCAAATGAAACAAGGAAGATCCAAGCAACGCCTTCTTTTAATGTTGCACAGTTAAGTTGTTAGAAGTAACTCGCAGTACTAAATTACTTGTTGGCTTCCGTTTGGTCTTTCCAAGAATTTCTTTTAATTACAGTGGCTGTCGTATAGCAACATACGTACGAAAAAACGGAATCTTGAATAAATAAAATATTATGTAAAAATAGTGGAAATAAAATTGGTCCCAATATCGATCCATGCGGAACTTCATTTGTGACCTGCAAACGTGAGGAAAGAACCCTACATATCAAATCTATAGCTCTAAGAGAAAGATTCATAAATTAAGTTCTCAAATTCGCGCGTCAGCATCGGAAAAAAATCATTGTTGTAAAATCTAATGAAAAATCAAAGAAAACTATGAAGTAGCAAATAAGAAATTATCAAAAAATGATTAACGAATACAGGCCCTACTGAGAACATCTAGTCTATTAAATGGTTGTAATATTTCTGGGTTATATAAGGAAGAATTGCAAGGTGTTCAAGAGATCAAAAGAGCAAAGGCAACTAGAATTAGAAAATAAAGTTAGTTTTGGAAGTAAAATGCACAAAAAGAACTGAAGTTCAAGTATAGAACCACAAACAAAAGTTAAAACAAATTTCCTATTTTTTTTTCAGTGTTAGACTTGACAAATATCTAAAAATGCAAGTAGATAAGGGCATTTATTTATTTATTTTATATTTGTTATATATTTATTTTTTATATTTACTTGTATTTAAAGTAAAGAGCAGTAAGGCTTAGAAAGTAAAGATTGTACAAAATATGCTTTCTACCTGTATAAAGTGTACACCTATGAACATTTTTCGGGAAAGTTGTTATTCGTGCATTTGATATTACACCAAAAGCTGTAACTTGTAATAAAACTTGGTGTCAATTGTTTCAGAATAAATTACATTTCAAAAAAGGAAACTCTGAATAATTTAAAGTATTAGAAGCAACGAAAACGCAGTTCTATATCAAATCCTAAATTTTATTATATTTACGACCGGTTTCGGACTAGGTCATCATCAGGTAACGTACTGCATAAATATAAATGATAGTATAGTATAAACCTAAATTCAATATACTTACACACGTCGTTACATGGAATTATGAAGCTACGTCATTGGCAATAGAATTTAATATTTTTTGGTGTATGAAGTTTTAACTATTTAACTACAGCTTACGGCTCAGGAGCTTTTTAAACACGGCTCAGGAGCCTTTTTAACACTACTCAGGGGCTTTTGAGCAAATTTCGTGTGGAGCTTGATCACTGCTCAGGAGCTTTTGAGTACTGCTCAGGAGCTTTTGAGCAACTTTCATGCGGAGTTTGAGCAGCTCAGGAGCTTTTTGAGCAACTTTCATGTGGAGTTTGAGTCACTGCCTCAGGGAGCTTTTGAGCAACTTTCATGTGGAGCTTGAGCATTGCTCAGGAGCTTTTCTGAGGAACTTTCATGTGGAGCTTGATGCTCAGGAGCTTTTTTGAGCAAGTTTTCTTGTGGAGCTTTAGTTTCAGGGCTTTTCTGAGAAGCTTTTTTGAGCAACTTTCATGTGGAGCTTGAGCTCAGGAGCTTTTTTGAGCAACTTCATGTGGAGCTTGAGGCTCAGGAGCTTTTTTGAAGCAACTTTCTTGTGCAGCTTAAAGCTCAGGAGCATTTTTGAGTGCTCAGGAGCCTTTTTGAGCAACTTTCGTGTGGAGCTTAAAGCTCAGGAGCTTTTTTTAGCACTCACGAGCATTTTTGAGCAACTTTCATGTGGAGCTTAAAGCTCAGAAGCTTTTTTGAGCGCTCACGAGCTTTTTTGAGCAACTTTCGTGTGGCGCTTAAAGCTCAGGAGCTTTTCTGGGTAACTTTCAGGTGCAGCTTAAAGCTCAGGAGCTTTTTTGAGCAACTTTCATGTGGGACTTAAAGCTGAGGAGCTTTTTTGAGCGCTCAGGAGCTTATAGTTCGAGGAGCTTTTTTTTTGAGCACACTTGCTCATGTGGAGCTTTATGTCCTCAGGAGCTTTTTTGAGCAACTTTCGTATGGAGCTTAAAGCTCAGGAGCTTTTCTGAGCAACTTTCATGTGGGGCTTAAAGCTCAGGAGCTTCTTTGAGCAACTTCCATGTGGAGCACAAAGCGCAGGAGCTTTTTGAACGCTTAGGAGCTTTTTTGAGCGCTTAGGAGCTTTTTTGAGCAACTTTCATGTGGAGCTTAAAGCTCAAGAGTTTTCTGAACAACTTTCATGTGGAGCTTAAAGCTCAGGAGCTTTTCTGAGCAACTTTCATGTGAGGCTTAAGACTCAAGGAGCTTTTCTGATCAACTTTCACGTGGAACTTAAAGCTCAGGAGCTTTTTTGAGCGCTCAGGAGCTTTTTTGAGCGCTCAGGAGCTTTTTTTAGTAACTTTCATGTGAGGCTTAAGGCTCAGGAGCTTTTCTGATCAACTTTCACGTGGAACTTAAAGCTCAGGATCTTTTTTGAGCGCTCAGGAGCTTTTTTAGTAACTTTCATGTGGAGCTTAAAGCTCAAGAGCCTTTCTGAACAACTTTCATGTGGAGCTTAAAGCTCAGGAGCTTTTCTGAGCCACTTTCATGTGGGGCTTAAAGCTCAAGAGCTTTTCTGATCAACTTTCACGTGGAACTTAAAGCTCAGGAGCTTCTCTGAGCAACTGTCATGTGGGGCTTAAAGCTCAGGAGCTTTTCTAAGCAAATTTAATGTGGGGCTTGAAGCGCATGAGCTTTTTTGAGCGCTCAGGGGCTTTATTGAGCAACTTTCATGTGGAGCACAAAGTTCAGGAGCTTTTTTGGGCGCTCAGGAGCTTTTGAGCAACTTTCGTGTGGAGCTAAACCTCAGGAGCTTTTTTGAGCGCTCAGGAGTTTTTTTGAACGCTCAGGAGCTTTTCCAGGAGCAAAACGACCTCTCAAATTGCGTAGCACTGTGCAACTCAAGCGCGTTGCACCTGGGAACACGTGAAATCGAAGAGAGCAACTTACCTAACCTAGGGCCTTCTGCTATCCTGCACTCTCCGAAAGGAATAGGATTAAACAGCAAGAACAGGGGACACAATAAATTTTTTAGGTCGCAGTGTAATATCACCCTTCCAATATACATACATACATAATTGATACAAAATATTTAAATTTCAATTTCGTTAAAGAAAAAACTGCAGCCAAGAATTTTATTGGCGTCACAAGTAGTCGTCTTCAGTGTATGTAATTTCTAATCTGAACCATAACTTTTCAAAACATTTTGGCAACTTGGCTCAGTTAGAACATGTATATTAGTGTATTTTCAAGAATTTTTTTGAAAACTGGATACCGTTTTCTGTTAAAACTGGTTGATACAGTTCTTATGAGATCGTCATGACTGAATTTTATTAAATTGGTTTTGTTCGTGAATGTTGTTTTATGCTATTGCAACATCGGTATTGTATTGTTTTAGAACATATATGCTGTAATACATATAAACATATTCACTATTTAAATGTAATTGTTGTCGTCTGCAATTGACCATTCTTTGATGACAAATGCGTTTGCTGCTCTTGATTTGTAGATTCCATAAAAAAAAACTGCACTAAACTGGACGTACGTTTCGATAACAAAGCTATCATCATCAGCAGAAACACTGAACTTCAGAGTTCAGTGTTTTAGTGTTGTTTTACCTGGTGGATGCCGTTTGACATAGACTCTTCAGAAACACTGTAGCTGTGATATATTTTGAAAAAAGGGTACTAAATGATGTTCACACTTTGGCTGTTTCACATATACTCATTCATTCATTCATTCATTAAAGGTAGGGTGGGCACTTAATGTCCGGGCACTTGAACTAGGTGCTGCCATATACTCTATTGCACACTGGTCGAAGTATAACAAAAGCAACGGTACATATACAAAAACTATGGAGTGTTTTCCATAGTAAAACTTACACACATATCTTATACATTACACTATCTTCATGGTTTTTTGTCTTTAATTTAAACTGAAGCGTAGTTCTGCTATAAATATAAGCTCACTGGTCTGTTCTTGGTTTGTGAAAAGTCATGATCATGAAGTTAAATATACCGATCCCGTAGCTAAATCCTTGTCCCATGTCCTGTTTTGTCTGCAACCAAAGTTGGGCAACGCCAGTATTTTTAAGTATTTTTGGGTATTTTGGAGGTTCTACAATAAGCCAGTTCCCATCCGATATTCCAGACTCCTTATCTCACCCTTATTGGTTTCCGCTGACCTGGATTCAAGGCTACGCCTTGAATCTTTCTAAAACCTTGGCCTCTTCGGAAAGTCCTTGGATTTAACAACAGTTCAGTCTGTTTAGCCTTTTCAAATATTCGTTTTGGATTTGGCTTGAACTAAGTTCTTGTTTCTTGGCCGTGGAAGGTCACTTATAATACTCTTCCAGTGAAGATTTTCTTCGTGAATTGCACGAAAGTGATGCCCCCACTCGGAACAAATGTACATCGCAATGACTAGTCGTGAATCAGATCCATTATTGCCGCCTTCTGCTTGACTCGGATTTCTGTAACTCTAAGAGGCCTGAACTTGTTTTTCTTATCCGGGCCAGATGAAACCTGGCTTTTTAACGAGGTTGATACTCTTTCCCTGCTTCTATACCCATGTCAATTAAGCACGTCGAGCTATGATCACGATCAATAAGGATAGAATATGAAGATCATGCAAATGTATTTTGCAAAGAATGCTTACATGAAGAAAGGCAGTTGCATTTTTAGAGGTAAGTCAAGAGCTAGATGGAGGGAAACAATTCATTGGACTAACTATAACTTAATTTCGGGTCTCCATAAAACCAAGAGCCTTGGAAATTCTGCGTTAAATTATCAAGCTGTAGCATATTTATTACTATCTATATATTGCCACGGAAAGTTCCACTACCTAGAAATAAGGTAGGCTTAAAAACAGATAAAGACGTATTCAGAGGTGACATTCGGTTTAGCAGAACCTCGTCAGCATTTTGCGAGCGTCGCACTTGACGACGAGGTATTGGCATTTAGGTTATGATCTCCGAAGAGTGTGTTTTAGTGTAGTGTATAAAGTACTAGTTTATAATTAACAACCCCCAACCACAGGCCCAGTAAGTTTACTAAAGCGAGTGGTTTCTAATCCACGCTAAGGCAAAGGCCGTTACAATATCTGCTTGGTTCTAAGCTGTTTTCGTAATGTATATCTTATGTCTGGTTTGCAGAGTTTCCTAGAAATCTTTCCGAGTCAAATTATCCGTACTACAGTAAATTTCTGTGCTATAAGTTTCCTTCAATAATATCTGAAATATTTCGTCCCGTTGTAAACTCATTCAACTACCGGCTGTTAAACAGGTTCCATACGTTCCAAGTGAATCGTTTTTCACTCATATATAAATGCATGCGTGCAATTATAAACTTCCGCGATTATGTACATATTTCAGGTAACGCTCGTCCATATTCGCGTTGATTCTAGCACGTGGAATATTTTTACATTTCTTCATTCTTCGCTGGAACGTCCGAGTTCTGTGTGGACACATTCCGATGCACTGCTGGCGTTATAGGAATATCCAGCGTCGGACAGGTATACATGAATAAGGGTTGTTCCATACTTCTGCAGACTTAACGTAACAGACACGATCGCTGCAGAATGAACAGAAAGTTATCTTATTTCTTCTTGCTGATGAAAATTTCACTATAGCGCGTGTTGTTTCTCGGGGCAGACATTTGCAATATCAGCACGTGCAAGACATGTATTTAGGAGCTAGGCAAAGAAATGCCCATGCATTCTGCCACGAACGCTTGTATCACGCCAAATGTCTGCAGATGGTGAACAACTTTAATCCAAGATACTTAATCCATACAATATCGGCCATTTACATAATCTGTATGGCCTATTCACTTCGTTGAGGTCATATTTTCAGATCCATAGATACTTAGCCTTGTGGATTGAATTTCCTTTAGATTGCTTACTTAGATTGATTCTGTATTAATCCAATCTGTTT
>RXPK01000129.1:2446391-2665222 GCA_004143645.1 Protaetia brevitarsis
AACGCGCACAATGACTGCGCCTTCTCGCTCGTCGAAAACTGGAACTTCTGTCCACTTAAATTAGATTTTGCACTACCCCGCGCAGTATAGTCAGGATTTTTTAACGCGCTCAGGAGCAGTGAGAGTTTTTTTTTCAGTCTTCGTCGTTTCAAATTCAAAGCATAAAAATTTCGCGTTCGAAAACAAGAAAGATGCCTCTGAATCCGTCCTCGTACAAGAAGATCTTCAAATGAAATACGTCCAAGACGATTCGGACGAAGAAGTGAAACCGGAACGATGACGATTTCTGGATTTGGGGGAAAGATATACAACGAGCACCTCTGTCAGCGTCAGCACCTCTTACACACCCCCCAGTGCGGTATCTTCGAGTTACGCGACGAAGAGATTCCTTTGTTGACTTAGGCGTATTTAGACAGCCTATGATATTGAATTTCAGCAGTTCTTCAATCTGCAACTATAATTTCCCACGTCTCTTCATCGTTCCCCTACTTGGATTTCAATCTCCAAGCCTAGATCTACCACAATGTACAGCCACGATAGGAGCCATCGACGACTTATCCTGACAGTACAAGCTTTTCATCGCAGACCGGACGAGTTAGAATTACCACCTTGCCACCTCGCCTGACTCCTTCAGAGAATTTTAGACGATTCCATCACCTCGAGAGGTTCCAGAGTAGACCGTGAGGAACCACACCGTCATCGCGTTCAGTAAAACCTGTCATAGTGTAAATCGCTCCCCGAGTCCCGTAGACTCTCTAAGTTGGAGATCAACAAGTCGGTAACTCCAGCGCCTAGAAGATCTATCACCAAACTAGTGCCACCTGGATTTGACATTATCGGAAAAGCATGAATCGACGGTCGTTTTCCGACGCTAACCTAATTTCGTTTGGGCACAAAAGGGAAGATTGAAGCAGCACGTGACCCCCGATTCCGGCGACGCCGAAAAAGACACTGCCAGCATTGTTTGACGGATAAGATCCAAAATTTCCTGAAAAGAACGACCACGTGAATGGAGAAATGGAAGAATACCGGCCACGCAGAGAGATGACAATAATAACATGATGTCAAAAGAGAGAGCTTTGAAGGCATCGAAAGCGCCACCAACATAGATTAGGGATTTCAGCTTTACAGAGGGCCAACAGTGTAGCAGCAGATTTCGTTGGGAAGGAACGCGTCTGAAGAGTGCTGCACAGAGGCTGAAAGTCGATGAGGTACTGGCGAGTAAGTGAAATGCAGCTGCAGGCGCAACTAACCACCTCTCTCTGTTTTTTCCTATTTGTACTTATGGATGTTTTCCTTTGTAACGCAAACCGTTCTATGTCGAAAAAAATCTAACGCAACACAAGCTCCTAATTACTAAAATTTTACCGTTAAATCACCTTACCCGTTTCTATTTGATCATCCGTATTAAAGTAAAAAAAAAAGAAATTGTTTGTGTACCAATTGTAAGTGTCTAATCTGTGTGACATAAATTAATGTAAATGTGAATCTATTTAAAAAGTGGAAAACAATAAAAATATTTCTTAAATTTTTACTATCGGGTCTAATTACATTGGCTGTGAAATCATACCTTTTGCTCAATGATTATTTCTACTCTACGAACATAGAAACAATTTTTTTTCCCCCAAAAGTAACTATTTTTAACATCTCGTCATCCAAAATATTTTTGTTTTTGTAAATACCACTCACTCTTCTAGCTGCTGCGTTTTGGTTTGTTTATTAACTTTTTTTTCCTCAAAAAGTGTTTCTTTTGTTATTAATTAAAATATATTTTAATTTAATATTGAAAATTAAAATAATGAAAAAAAAATTTAAATGAGCTTGAAAAATCGTCTATTCAGATTGTAATTGATGACTTTGTTTAATAACTACAAATTGCTGGTAACGCCATTGAAATCTTTTGGATATTTTTTGCTCGCAGCCGAAGATTTCGTAATACATCTAGGTGGTTAATTAATATTACAAACAATTCTTTCAATGTGGATTCATGAGTTACGCCTGTATGTATGCTATGATTATGTTTTTCTACAGATAATCCTTTTTATTTTTGTTTGGTAAGAGAATTTTAGTCCAAAAAAAGAGGCCTTAAAAATAGTGATGCCAATTACAACAATATCACATATATCATCTATCTGTCCAAAGTTATCCCATAACTTGTAATTTCAGGAATGTAAAATACAAAAGTTTTTCACCGTATACCAATTTATAGTATGAAGAATTCGTTAAATTAGTTTTTGTATATACCGACCTAACAAACCCGTAAATTAAGTTACACTGCTGTCATGATTAATAAACAAATATTCTGAAAACACTGATTTTGCTAAAGTTAGAGATATCAAATTTCACCATAAATTGATGAACACTCTGTATAACATATAGTTGCTGTTTTAACAGTATTTGATAGATAGGACATTCTTAGTTGAGCTATAGCAAACAACATCATTACTTCTAACTATCGATACAATTTGCAAAATTTTTGGAAGAAAGGAATATGTCAATATTTTGGCATATGTTTGGTAGATATTAAATTTTGGATAGGGAACAATTGACGAAGTTTTTACCTTTTGGAATAATATTTTGACAGTTTTTTTTAAAAAAAAAATTAGCCAAGGTATTAGTGTCATTGACAGAATGATAGCGTCTATCTAGAAATAAAGCAAAAATGCTCAATTGCAAAAAAATGCGTTGCGTACATAATTTTTTCAAGGTCATTGCAAAAACGATACTACTCTTATTAAAAAAAAACAGCTCTTTAAAACATTAAGCGACGTGTTTTCGTTAATTACGTTGTTATTTGGGTATTTCCAGACTTTTCGGACGCACTGTATAAAGAGATGAATTTGCTTATCATACCGATAAAATAAGTGTGAAATCAATTTTTTGAAGTTATAAAATACTCGTACGCCCCACAGCCACAATAAAAAACTCTACCTTTTACTAATGTCTTTAGTGCATCATATTTTTTGTGCTTTTTTTTTCACAAAAGTCAGAATATCTTACAACGGTAACCGATAGATAAAATGTTTTATAAAATTGGCTTCTTTCAATGTAAATGGAAAGTGCGACATACGATGAAGTTATTGGTTTCCAAATAGAACATATCATTGCAAATTCAAAACTTTTAATGGACGGGTCAGTGAATATAATTATACAGGGTTAGTATAAAGTCCGGAACGGTCGTATAGGTCTGTTAGTTGAGAAGGTATTTCTTGAAGTCAGTTAAACTTAATGATATACATATTTTGTTTACGACTTACCTTTGATAGCAATTATTTCAACTTTTGTTTTTTTTTTAATAGGACACGCTGTATATTTTTACACTATCGGATGCAGAATGAAAAACTACGTATAGATACATCCAAGTATTTAGATAGCATGTAAACAAGTTTGGCCTTGTAAACACGCTTGTCAGATTGTTGTCATAGGTTTGTTTATATCACTGATCTTTCGTTTTGTTGATTATTTGGACGTTTGAAAATGGCAAAAAACGTACAGAATCAGAGCGAATTGATATTTTGATATTGCATGGATATGGTAACCGTCAACGCTTTTTGGAAGAAGTTCGCTCACTGTTTAATACGATTTATCCAGGTCGCCGAATAAGTAAAAGTACGGTGTGCGGGACAACTCAGAAATACGAAGTATTTCACCAAGTAAAAGATTTACGTCGAACTGGACGTCCAAGAACAGCAACCGACCATGAAGACACCAGTCTGAATGTTTTACTTACAGATCAAGAAAACCCTCACTTGTCTACAACGGAATTGGGACAAATCCATAATATTTCGGAAAAATCATCTCATAAAGTTCGCAAAAACTGAAACCCTACAAAATGCACTTTGTTCAAGAGTTGTTGATGAAATAATGACAGAATTTATCAGAGAATAGCCTAATTTTGTGAATCAAATTGTCTTTTCTGATGAAGCAACATTGTGCCTCAATGGCACGGTCAACATCCATAATTGTCGTTACTGGACAAATGAAAACCCTCATTGGATGAACGAGTTGCATACGCAGCACAGTCAAAAAGTGACTGTATGGTTTGCTATACTCGGAAACCGTATAATAGGCTTATTTTTCATAAGAAGTAATTTACATTTATTGAGAAACGACATTTGGCCAGCAATTACAGCTCTTCATCCAAATCCAAATAGACCGAATCAACCAAATGATAATATTTTGTTCCAACAAAATGGAACTCCTCCACCACGTTTTGCGCGTAATGTTCGTGGTTATTTAAATAACACATTTCCAGCCCACTGGATCTGACGCAGAGGAACGATTGATTGGCCAGCACGTTTTCCAGACCTATCACCGCTTGATTTCTTTTTGTGGGGTTATCTGAAATGTCAAGTATATAAAAATCGACCATATGCTCTGGAATAATTAAAGGAACGAATAACTGAAGAAATCAATCGTATTGCGCCAGAACTGACACAGAATTCACTGAGACATTTTACTGATCGATGGATTTTTGATTTGAACATTTATTTTAAAAATTGAGGAAATCAAGGAAAACTATTTTTCTTCTATCAGTATTTTCTTTGTTTTTTTTTTAAATACTTTGTTTTACTGGAAATTAAATTATGTTGATGTTTCTGTACGTAGTTTTTCATTCTGTATCCGATAGTGCAAAAATACACAGGGTGTCCATTAAAAAAACAAAAGTTGAAAAAACGCGTGGATACGCTGGCACACACCTTAGACGTAAGTTGCGCCCAGTTGCTCCAGAGAAAAATTCAAATGCCTGAAGATCCCGCGATCTGGCAGGCCATTGACTATAGGCCCATTGACCATTCAACAACGATGCGCGAGTCCCTTTCGATGACGCATTTTCAAGCACTGCGACTTGACTTAAGACTTCGACGTTGATATCTTCATTATTGGCGACGTGATGAAAATGTTGTTCTTTGTTATGTACAGACCCCGTTATCGTAAATTTTTGGACTAATTCCACTACGTACCATTTTGAGCTGTAGTTAGTGGTGGGCACTATCGATTGTGACTATCGATAACTATCGATAGTCGAGTATCGATAACTATCGATAGTTGACTATCGATAACTATCGATAGTGGACTATCGATAACTATCGATAGTCGACTATCGATGATGCCCACCAGTATTATATTTATATATATAGTTTATAGCGCAGAGAGATGCTCAAATTCAATGTAAACACGACAAGTTTAATGCTATTTATTTTCCCTTTTTGAGTAGATTAAAGGTTTATTTATGTATTGTTTTGTTAGTTAAAAACGTTTGTATTATCAATCATCAATTATTCGTTGAGTGGAACTAATTCTTTCTTTTGTAATATCTATAGTAGCAGGTATTGATGAAACCATGAAATACTAATGTTAGATGAGTTCTTATTAGTCTGGACTAAAAAAAAAAACACAAATTATAAATAACAAGAAACAAAGCAAAATGTATTTCTGAGGACATATTAGTTGAGTAGAGTGGTGGGCATTATCGATGACGACTATCGACAGTTGTAAGTATTGATAGTTGACTGTTGAAACTATCGATAGTCGACTATCGATAGTTATCGATAGTCAACTATTGATAGTTATAGATAGTCAACTACCGATAGTTATCGATAGCCAACTATCGATAGTTATCGATGGTCAACTATCGATAACTATCGATAGTTGGTCCGACTATCGATAGTACTATCGATAGTTGAAAATACCGATAGTGCCCACCACTAGCTGTAGTAGGTCAAAATTAAATTTAATGTCATTGTCAAGTTAGTATGCCATAATTAAACGAGATTCAAAAATAAGCTAACCAGTTTCCATGTTGCTTGACAAGCAGACTACTTACACAGCAAAAATTTTCAAATATTCGGGTAAATGGACTTCTATGTTGTACCAGTTTTCTATGCAACTGATGGTACTTGTGTACTTGCACACTTTGGCCTGCATGATTTTCATTGAATCTTATAATACAAACTTACTAATTTCACGTTCATGAATAGAATAGACCATATACCATAATTTATTGTGAATTTACGATTAAACTAAAAGTAAAACTCCGCTGAAGGACATTCCACTAAAAAATACAAACGTAAACTAATACCATACAAAATAAGTGTCTAAAACTGAAAACAGAAGCAAAAAAAAGTGTAGAAAAAGAATATTAAAAACAATAAGTGAATGTGACAAAAACAAGTAGAACTTACCTGGATTACCACAAGAAAATTGCGAAATGTCAGGAGAGCACACAAGGAGAGCATTCGAAGCTATTTCATTCCAATCCTGTTTCAATTACACAGATTGAAAATTATGCATGTTTGCTTACTGATTAAAAAAAATGACTTGGTTCATATTGCCGTAAAGAGGATTAAAAGACCTTGAATGAGGGTGGAGCTACGGCCCCTCCAGGAATGATTTTGAATCGTAAGGTTCATTAAAAACTCCCTTGATATGGCAACTGATAAGTTTCGGAATTTTATATAAATCACAGCACGTAAAGAGCTATTTGGGGTGTTTCGCTTCAATTGTATATTAGGGCTGATAAATACTGCACATTAAGATATTAGGAAATATTTGTATCATTTATTGGGACCTTTTCCACATTTCTTGCAAATTGTTATTCTGCAAATTATGTAAGTATTGAATTTAAACATCCTTTCAAACTGAAGTATAAATAATATTCGAAATTAGAGAGCGGGAGACCTATAGAATATTTATCATGTTCCAATGATCTAATTTCATCTGTCCTTCGCTGTTTATATTCTAGATATTTTAAGAAATCTCCATACCTTTATCTAATAATGAATAATTGTATAAAATCCTATCGTCTTTAAGGGATTACCAAATTTAATTTATGAATCATGATGTAATATAATTATCAGCAGTTTACATTACAATAGAAAATAAAATGGAAAATACCAGTCTTCTTGTTGCTCTTGTTTGCTCTGTTTTGACATAGGATCTCTGGCGTCTGAACTGAGACTAGACATTTATGTAAGTGCTAACGTTGTAGTTTATTTATATTCCATGTTATGTTTCCTACGAATAAATACACACACAAGGGTTTGATTTTTAACGCGATAATGTTTGTATTAAAAAAAACTGGGGTCACCCATATTGATTTTATTTAATATTTACTCCAGATATTTTACTACACATTTCATTCAGAAATAGCTCAATTTCGTACGTATTTTAGATTTTACGATATGCCCTCAATACACATACATATATTTTTTTACTTAATCCATGAACGCAGAAACATATGTTACATCCTGTTTTGCGATATGCATTGCAGCAACTACGCAGAGCAAAATAATAAATAAACACATCAAAAATTTTAAATTTAGTCTCTTTGACATTTACATCTGCATTTAACTGGGGTTTTATATTTCCATCAAGACGTACGGAGCCGGCTCGAAATTGACTTTAATTTCATAATAAATCTGCCAAGGAGATTATGACGTTGGCGACTTCAAGTACTTGTCCTTGATTTCAGGAAATGTATGGAGCTTTTATGATTAAGTAATAAATCGAAAAGGTTGCGTCAATGTTCTAATTTGCGGTAATTTTGGGCACAGCCAGTTGTTCTTGCGATTTTATGTTGGAAATCGTGCAATCTTAAGTCTTTAATATCTATTTCAGTAAACAGTAAAATGTGTTTGAGAATAACAAAAATGAAGTGTGAAACATTTTTTTTGGCTTATATATGTATTTGCCGAAAGAGTGTAATTATACTCATTGTCAGTGACATTAGAAGTGTTACAGCTAGAAAGAATAATTTGTTCAACTTGATTTTTTTTGGCATCAGAATGACTATATTTCAAGCAAACTATGGTAAGAATGTAAGGTTTTTCTCTTTAATATTTTTTTGCGAAAAAAAAATTATCTCTTAGATTTTTTTGAAGAAACGTGTTTATGAGAGCTGACTAGTACAGAAATGTTTAATTATTCCGCGTCCGTCTATGAGTGTTAAGCGTAACAAAATGCTTAAGAGTTGGGGAGACGTTAAAATTATCACCGTGTTAGTGACTTTGATGGGGGTACAATTGTTGCCTATCGAGATGTTGGTTTGTCCTATCGCGAAACTAGGCCACGCCGCACAGTGGTTCAGAACGCGAAAAACGCGATCGAAAATCATATTTTCAACTTCTTCGTACAAAGTTGAAATTACAGTAATTTAATCTTGAATAGTTGCTCTATTTGATGATGTAAATAATATGCTTCTTATTTACATAAGTGTTTCTATATTTGTTTAAAGTTCAGTAAAATTGAGACGTTTCTGCGTATAGAAATTAGGGTATAATTAAAAAGACTGTACCACAAGCAAACGCACTTATTTATTGATGTCATTATAATATTGTTATACATTGCTGAGTGTATTATTAAGTCGTATTACTTATTATTAGATAATCGGATTATAAAAATTTGCCTTAAGTAGAGGATTAAGTTTAGTTCTACACAACCCTACACGGTAATTACCTCATTTATGCGTAAATTAGCTATTTGACTTTGTAAATTCAAGAAAATTAGCTACCAATATTTGCCTATTCAGTACATATAAAAGAAAACCCCACTTGGTACCCGATCAGTTGAAACTCAACTTTGAGTCGAAACTTTATGCAGATTATTCTGTGCGCTATTTTCGAAATTTCTGACGCTAGAGTGGTTGTAAAAGATTGTGTTTTTGTTGCAATAGTTTTTTTGAAAAGTTGTAACATAATGGACGCGAAGAAAATAAGTCGATTGGTATTACACGAAGTCGCTATGAAGAATGATGATAAATCGACTGAATGTAAAAAACGAGCAATGTATCGGTTTATACTTGATACATACGGGCTTGCCGAAGAAGATAAAATCAAGTAAAAATATTTTGTATTGGCTTGAACATATGTTTTTTCCATGATATTTTCAATATTGGAAATCGTCCAATAAAACATCAAGTGTTGTTATGAAAAAGCAAAATGTTTGGCTACAAGAAGAAATTATTTTTCCTGAATCTGTTTACTGCGATCGACCATCAACTTCGGGTATTCGAGGCTATCCTTCAAAGAGTTTTTCTGAAAATTCTGTTATTATAAAAAGGCGTAAAACCGAGAACCTCAGAAAAGGTGCTTCCGTGGAAGAATTTGCAGCATGCTACTGCAATGAAAGTACGATAAAGTCGAGTTAAAAGTACTGCCGATTTGATAACACTGCGTGACACGATTTTCGTACCTGAAAAACTGATTACTATTATGGTTTTCAATTAGTTACAATATGTAAGCAGTGGATGTTTTTTTGTTTCTATCACGTCTTGTTTTTGAAGTATACACTGATGGCATTAGATAGGCTATGCCGATTCTGGCACAAAATCTTGGGATTTTCAATGGGGGTAGAGTTCACATTTTATCCCCTCATAGATACAATATGCATATTTACATGTCACTTCGTGCTCCTAGCGACAGATTGAAATAATCTACCTGATATACATACCAGGTGTCCAGCCTAAGATGCAACGGTCCATAGCCGATTTATCATTGCTTTTTGGAAAAATGTTTCAAATAAATGTTGGCTCGAATGATATTCTACACATTTTAAAATTAGTTTCAGTAATGCCGGACTTCCGGTTGTACCGGAAGTAGATACTAACTTTATTATTTTAAATGGAACAGCCTGTATATTATTGTATTTTTGGATTCCTTGTTAAATTTAAATAACAATACGTTAGGTATACATTGGGGCTAAGTTGTACCGTTTCCGAATTACATGACGTTTTTCTGAAAAAAATTACATTTGCAATATCTGCGGTGTTTGGAAATATCTCTGGAAATACGAAGGTTAGAAAGATGCGGTTTTCAGTTTTCGCTTAATTATGAAACAGCACACGTCTTTTATTTTAAAATTGTTGGGTTTACATTACAGAATTATTAAATAGGGCTCTGTAATTTTCGAACTCTAAAATCATGAATAACTTGATTTTTTTTAAATTGAACGGTATAGCAATTTTTACATAAATGGATGTAAAATTTGATTTTCTTTCGATTTTATACGAGTGTCATTGTGTCTATCTCCAAAGGTTTTGGAGATATTCGCGATTTTTCAGTTTTTCATGATAGATACGTATTGCGAAGCGCCGGCCAGCTTCCCCTCGCATTTCACCAGGCTTGGGACTAATTAACAAAACAAAATAAGTTTTGTCGTTAGTTTTAATTTTTTGTCGTAAATTTAATCGAATTATTGATAATTAAATAAAACAATGTGTATATTTTTTAAGTTTTTTACCAATAATTATTAGTTACCGTACCCAAAAAACTGTACGTGATAGAAAAAAAGTACATAGGTATTCTTATTACGCGATTTCTATAAATAAATAAATAGGAAAAATTGAAGTGGGTACTTAATTTTCTTTTTTAATTTGTAACGCAGTGTAATTGAAAGTACTTCAACTACACCAACTAGAGGCAAACGTATAATGGAAAAATGGAGGAATCCCGAACAAGAACAAAATGCCATGACACCTGAAGAGGCTTTATCATTTATTATCTCGGGTAGTTTTACGAAGCAGCAATATGTGCTTATTAGAGCAACAGCTTATCCAAGTTACCACGATATTCCAAAAGCAAAACGACGTTTTATCCTGAAAATATTACAATATCTGAGCAAACATGTGAAGTGCGTTTGCAAAATTTATTAAATAAAACTTGTGGAAGTCTTTTAAAAGTGGTGGAACCTGAAAGTGCAAACTTAACTTTAAATAAACAAAAATTTGAAAGTGAAGGTGTAAAAGATGATAAATATGCTGATATTTATGACTTCTTTAGTGCCATTGAGGCTAATTGACAATTGACTCTTTATTGATCCCTTTTCTGACAGATTAGCCAATCTATTAAAATCCCATCTGAATGTATCCTTCAAAACCCTTCGCCCTTTGCGGAATGTGTTGTTAAATAATAAAGATATTGTGAATAAAATAAAAACTTGTAACACTTGTGAGAGCACATTTGTAGGCAGAACATATTTGTTGTTATTTTAGTTGTCTTCAGTGCGTCCTTGGCTGGCATTCGGGCCATTTTGGTTTTGTTGTTTCCGTACGTTTTTAAATTTGTGATAGTTTGAAAGTTTTTAAATTACACGTTTTAATGTGTTTGTTTTCTTAGTTTATTAACGTTATCTCATTTTAATATAGTGTTAATCAGATTAAAAGTTTTATTTCGTAAGAATTTCTCTTACTGCACAAAAATATTGACACATCAATCTTACATAAAAACAAACCCTGACGCTTTATTGCCTGAAGATGGTATGTAGCCGAAACATGTTGCAATAAATATATTAAATAAAAAAGGAGTTGGAATACGAATTTAACCTGTTATTATTTCAATATCAAGAACATATTGTGACTTTGAGATACGCATCGAACAACATCTGCGATGCTTACAGCTCAACTCCACTGGTTTCTTACATTTTGCCAACCATTTAAAAGAAGACATCCATCAGTTTGATATCAATAAAAATTTTATTATCTTACATACTGCTAATAAACGTAATTTACTTAACAGTCTTGAAATTTTACAAGAACAAAAACGTTTAATCAAAGGCTATCCCTTAATGGCCAATTAAATTTTGAAGCTACTTCCACTTTCAATATTTTATTTCAATAAGATTTCATCATATGCAGTCATATGTAGTTCAATTTGTTAACCAATATTCTAGTCCTATACTTAATTTTAAGATCACTTTTTTTACTTTTCAACATTGTTGATGGCTACTATGTAGCAGATGTCTCAACTTATACTAACTTAAAATTTAAAATTATAAAAAATCTTTTTTCATGTCTTATATTATTTGCTACAATAAAATTGTATTAGTACTTTATCTGATTTCATCGTGTTAATTTTAACATGTTTGTGGTTTGATCCTATTTACAATTGCTTTTTATCTTTAAAATTTTATTATATCTAATTAGTATTTTCAACAATTTGAGCCCCCTTTTAATATTTTGATCTAATCCTCCTTCTGTTTTTTTTTACTTTAAGTGTTCAAGTTTTTTTTCATTCTAATCATCAATTTTTCCTCATTATTTAGTCGTTCAATTTAATTTCATTTGAAAATTTAATTCGAAATTTTTTTACTAATTTTAGATAAAATATTATTAATCCCTAGATTGCAAACTTTCTACAGTAACAAATTAATGTATTACTGCTAATAACTGTAATGATTAAGAGGAATTTTTCCTACGCAAAATTAAATAAATTAGTGAATTTAAGAAAAATTAAAAATTTCTCTCAATCATTACAGTTAGCGGAAATACATTAATTTGTTATTATTAATCCGATCAATATTTGTAATGTCCCCAACGTGTGCTTTCAGCTTTGCCCTGAAAATAAGTGTTAAAACACTCGAAACATGTAGCCATTAGTACTTTTACTAATATAAAAGAGTTTGTGAGATTCTGGACCTACTTTCATTTCCTTTAACTTAGCTTTTTTAAATATTTTGAAAACGGTATAAATATTACACTGACCTTTTCGAAATGCGTATTTTACTGCAGTCTAAATCATTTAACATTTGCTTTCTAAATAACTAAAATAAATCAACTAAATGGTGAAACTATTTTACAATCATTGTCTATAACTCCTCGACCACAAACGAAACAGAAATTCCTTCGAACGACAGAATTCCTCCACATATACCCAAGTATTTATAAACGCTCCATTCTTGCTCTTATCGTTTCGTTTCTCCATCTAATTTCAGCTCAGCGAGATGACTGCGGACCTCGCCGAGGAACACTCCACCTCCACGCTGGCCGCGGAGCGTCTGGACGCCGAAACCGCGGACAGAATACGTCTGGAGCGCGAATTGGGCGAGGTGCAGCAGAAGAACAAGGATCTTCAAAATGCTTCGGAACGATTGGAGATGGAATTGCTGTACGCCCGCTCGGAGTTGAACGGGATCTCGGAGGACGACGAAGACGCCGACGGGGAAGCCGTCTACAAGCAACGCTACGAGAGGGCGATGCGGGAGCTCGAGTTTACCAAACGCCGACTCCAGCAGCAGCACGAGGATGACCTCGAGCAACTGGTGGGGTTGAAGAAGCAGTTGGAGAAGAAGGTAAGTTATCGATTTTTTAAATAATAGGTATCCCTAACAGCCAGAAATATTACATAGATATTTTTAAAAATATATTTTATAAATATTTTTCGTGAGGTTTTTGAATATATTTTTTCATATTTTTTTCTAAATATAGATAAAATATTCAATTAAAATATTTATTCCATATTTTAAAATTAATGTAAGCGCTATATTTTTTCTAAAATATTTATATGAAAATTGAGATTTTTTATGCAATCTATTTAATTTGTCAAAATGAACTAAAATTGTTCTTGGTTATTTAGAATGTATAACGTCGATAACGAAAAGTTGAAACAAACATAGAGTTGTCTAAAAGGCAAGAACTTGTTTTTTCACGCTCACCATACAAGTTAATAATCAATAATTTTGGCATATTTTAAGGCATACTGAAGGTTTATCAAATTAATCACTATTTTTTTAATTGAAGTGTTCTAAATAAAAAACAAACGTATTGCTGTGAACTAATGGTACCAGCATATATGAAAAGTGAAATTGAAAAAAAAAATTAAATCAACTAGCTCAGTGGATAAAAATTTAAAAGGTGCAAAAGACAATTTGATTTCAGGGTAACTTTCATGAAAAGTAATTGTGGGCGTTTGAAAAATTTGACTTTCTTTAAAATCCCCAAAGATTAAAATGATTGATTCAAAAATAAAAGAACTATAATTTAGAATGATATTTACAATCATTAATTTTATTGTTTAAAAAGAAAAAAAAAAACATTTAATACAAATTACAGGAAAAATTAAAACCATGAATCTAGGATTCTGGCAAAAAACAAACCTGCATAAGACTCTACAATTTTAAAAGGACAATGCAAATCCTTTATCAAACAAGAGGTAGATTTGTTCCAGAAGAAGATCTAGATCGCATAAAAAATCCACGTGGTCACAAAATTTTAATAAACTATAATTTAAACATAGAGAAACAAATATAATTTAAATTGAAATTTAAATTAAAAGCTCAAAGCTTCTTTTTCACCTTCACCGTGGTGATTAACAATAAAATTCAAATCAGCAAAAAGAAAAACGGAAAATTTAAACTCTTAAAACTAAAAAGACTTCTAGATCAAATTCAAAATAACGGATTTTATATCTAAATGTGCACAACAATATAACATCAATTATTTAATAGGAGTTCCACGATTAATGTTCTGAATTCAATTTAAGCGAACAAAGTTTTAATAAAATGAAAACACCAAAAATGGTAACCAAGCAAATAAAATACATATACTTACACACGGCATCAATCTATGGAACTACCTTAAAAGAGGCCCTACATAGCATACATATAACAAAATAACAATTGCGCGCGCTGCAACAAACGCAAAAGATCATCGAAGATACCTTTTAAGGACATAAAACAAAATAAACAAATGCTAAACATATTAAAGAGTGAGAATAAATTAAATGACTGAACAAATAAATAAACAAACAAATCAACTAACAAAATCTTATCAAAATAAAATAAATTAACTTCTGAGAGAATTTTCCCGAAGCGTGGACAAAAATTGATCTCAAAAATCACTGAATTTAAAAACCCGGAGTGCCAGTCCACAGCAGCATTTATTATCATTTTATTTGAATAAGCCAATAAAAATGAAAAATACTCATTTTTAAGTCTAGCCTTGGCTGGTGCCAGGTACAACCCTATGGCTTTTTTCATATCTTCGGTAGTGGCGCTCTCATGGCGTTTCCTTATGGCCTCTAAAATAATGCCAATTCTATTAGATCATACCATGAATAAAACATCGTACAACATTATCAGCACCTACTAATACATTTGGAGCATTTACAATAATTGGAGTGGTAGGTACATTCTAATACTTACGATACTTATTTTTACTTTATTTCATAATATTTGAAAACATTCTACGTACAAACAATAAAACAACACAACGTATTCTAACCTCTATTTGAGGTTATGACGCTTATCTACCGAGATGAATCTCTTAAGCAAATCAACTAGCAATTTATCTGGTAGATGCAGTACATATATGATGCATAAAATTCCTACAATTATATTATTAAACAATTTCTGTACATAGCGATATTAAGCGTTCCAATTATCTTATAAATGCCATGACATGTTCAAAGTTTTGCTTACCTCGTAGTCACCACAGAAACTAAAACACACCCCGCAACAATTAATTACACAGTTAACCCTAATCTGCCCTAATCGTATACTATTATAAACTATAACATGTAACGGACAAACGAATGAAAACGTTGATGATACGCATGTGCGCGTATGCATTCTATGTACCTAATCCATAGACGCATAAACAATACTAACACATCATATAACACCGGCACCGTAATGAATAGAGGTGTTGGGTTGATGTTCGTAACTTACAAATATTACAAATAATATACTAGAAAACGCAGATATATTAATAGAAAAGTTACAGCGCTCAACTTAGATACTAATTAAATCATATTAGATATATATATTATCTAATTTAATCTTTAAATTATCATTTAAATAGGTACATACCTACTTAATATGTATGCATATTTTACCCATTTTATATTATTCGTCCTACGCACCAAATGTACAAAAGCAAAAATTCAAACTTTTTTTTATATGAAATAAATACTTATAGAAATACAAAGCAAAATATTCTTACAGAGTTATGAAAAATATATTGAGAAAACATTTGCAATAAAATATTGTTAATGCTACATAACATATATATTTTTTAAATGTTTTCCTAATATATTTTCTATAATATTTTTATGCATATTATATAATATAACTAAATATTCAAGAAAGATTTAATATTTTTTAAATATTTATAAAATATGAAATAAATATCACTGGGGTCACTGGGGTATAACTCAGCTGCAAGAGTTTAGAACTAATTTTTAACGGCAAATTCTTTGCTAATAGTGAACCGCAAGATTTCATTGTGTTTTGTTACTCTGGCATAACCTAAATAACCTACCCATCTTTATTTTAAAAGATATGGCTTCCGCATAAAACAACACAAAATCGTACTTTTACAACACATTAAAAAGGAACCATGGAGGTCAGAGGAGTTCATTCTTGAATTTATTCGGAATGGACACAAACGTGAATGTAATTTGATATTTGAGGGGGTTAAAGGTATAATCGTTTGAGTGCATCATTTATAGTTTTAAACTAATGCGGTATAAAGTTCATTGCTGACCAATAATTTGCGCCATGATAACTTATTTTTGTAAGTGCGAAAAATACTATTAAATAAACGAATTCACGTGTACAGTTGTACAAGCAAATTACAATTTTTAGCTATTCATTTCCTTTTAACTCTGCACTTAAATCGTTTTACCTCTGACCCTCTCGTTTGACTTCTAAATATTACAATATTTTGCAAATATGCTTCCAAATTCTCATATCCTTATTCATTCAATCATAATCTACGATTTGTGGACTATGTTCAATATTTGCATTGGAATAAATACGCCAAGCTTACTAACTTGCGATTGTTTGTGATTCATCACCATGCAATAGGATGGAGTCAATAATCAGTTCAACAAACAAATGAAATTACCTACGCATATAGAGAAATAATCCGGTAACCAATCACATTGCCCCTTATAAATTTCATGTCTAGACTTGTTACCTGAAAAAAGTCAAATAACTTTCAGCGGTAAAATTACATTTAATGTGCAATAAGTGCTCGAAAATTTTATGAGTTTTACATTCTTAAGTAAGTTTTTAGTATCGAACACAATTGTACATGTTTTTGCTGGTCTTTGTTCTTTGCATTTTTGCTACACCTCAAATACTAACTAGAAAACTAAAATGTTACCGAAATCTCTTTTCTCCTGTTAAATAACCTAAAGAAACCAGGTAACATAAAATTGACATAATTTATTCTAGTAAATTCCCAACTCTACTACATGTAATATTATTAACTTACCATGGTACAATCACTGTATTTTTTACAGTGTGGGACACAATGAAAATCAACGAACTACTCAGAATCGATATGTTGTGTGATCTCATCCCTTATGTTGATGAGACAGAAGCGTCTCATTAAGTCGTTTTTGCATAGATTATACGTAGTGTGCAAAATAATAGCAGATATTGAGAAACTGTTGTAGTTAAGGTTTTTAGTGCTCCCAATCAATAGTCTCATTTTTCAACAACAGTACAAACCTAAAATAATTCTAAAAAAAGGAAAATATATAAATATTAAACATCAGGTGTGCAAAATAAGGATAATATTACAAGATACATTAAATTATAACACACAAACTATTAAATGAAAGGGATTCGCCGTAAAAAGCAATTGTTAATTAATATTTAGTATCCAGGTGTAATTCTAGCTTCTTTTACACCTTTTTTTAAGGTCTGTTCAGAGATTTTCTGTCGGATTAAAATCGAAGCTTTGAACAACCCAGGGCACTATATTTCTTTAACCAAACCTCAACCATTCTGGCTATACGCTTCGGATCATTCTTATGCATACACCGCTAACTGATTAGCATGTTCTACTATCCGCAAGGCAAAATTACCGCTGTTGTCGTAGTATCTATTCTATAAATTGGTCCTATTTTATTCCAGAAGAAATAACCCACCCTATGCCTGTAGTGAATTGCCATTTCCATGCTCAATTGTCTTTTCGTCGAACATATTATACAATTATTATTATGATAAATTGATGAATCATTCAAGGTATTATATTTTGCACCATTTTTAGACTTATAGCGCACTACGCGATGTATAAGATCCAAAAAGACTATTGCCTTAGACATCGAGGCTGCAGTTATTTGTTCCGTTCCATCGAAATGTTTATTTTACATTTTTATCTATGCGTTTGATCTGCAAAGTTTTATGAATAGGATATTCTGCAATAAATTGTATTTAAGATTTGCGAATGCATAAATGTTGAATTTATTGCTAAAATACGTTTAAATTTATCTAACAATAATAACTATGAAGTGTAAAAATATAGTTGCTGGTGGATTTTCTTATATAAATAATATTTTATTATCATAATATAATAGTATTTCTAGCAATATATTTTCTGGTTTGATTATAGGCTGGGTTAAAATAACAGAATAAGTAACTTCCAAATCGGTTCTAGAGTTTTAAGTGCTCTCTTTTATTTGCTGGAAGATTTATACTATTTTAATTATAATTACAAGCGTTTGTATTATCTTTAATTTTTAATTATATCTATACTAGTATATTATTATTCAATTATAATTTTCAGTTTAGTTGCTTTAATTTTAATAACATAAGTTGTTTAGCCAAATATATAAACAATTCACAAATGAATGCAATGAATTAAATTTTTAAAATCTATACTCTTTATCATAATATCAATGCATGTTATTAATGAATAAAAAGTCTGCCTATTCGTTAGCAAGCGGCTGCAAAGCTAAATTTGAGGGGTAATTTGGTGCTCCCAAAAGTGTCCCGTGCCACCTAGCAGGTAGAAGGTCACTGATCACAATATTTACTCACAATATAGGTAAATTAAAACAACTAAATTGTCGTATTTATTTTTATTAAAAGAAAAGGAAAAATAAATTGTATAAATGAAGAAATTATAAAGTTAATTGAAATTTTGAATATTGAATTAAATTTTATATGAAAATAATTAAGGTATCGTATTTTACTGAGTTAAAAATTAAAAACTTTAACTTCCAAGCACTTGTTCTGAAAAACCAAGCAATATATCCGATGATATAAAAATATTTTCATTTAAAAAAAAAAAAATTTTGCACATTAAAAATCTTTGAAATTCAGATAGATAGAATTTTTCTATATAAAATAATGGAAATGCTTTGTATGCATTGTTTTACCATGCGCATTAAAAAAAAAATCATTTGAATAAATAACATTGCATAACGTACAACTAAAAAAAAGTGAAAATAAGCTTGAATCCTATAGTTTTTTGTGTTACGTTCGACACACAGTTTAAATTTGGTACGTAGTAAATGATGCTTTTCCTTAAAAGTACCAGTTTCTTTCATGTTGTGTAAGAATAGTTTTTTTTTGTTTTGTCTTAGACTAAACGATGAAAAGTATTGAAAAATAAATTGCTTAAATTGTCACTGACACTTTTTTTATATGCTGAAATAATTTTGACTTGTAGAAAAATTGATTTGTGTAACTTTTACTTAAAACATTTTGCATTTAAGTAGACTATGGTTGACCAATACCAGATAAATGTCACATCCTGTATAGATAAGGCAGCAAAACTTAAATGTGAAGAACGTAAATATAGTGTAATATGGGCGGAAAGCGGCGCTAACACCATAGCTGGACTAAGCAATTATTTCACTGGAACAAAAATACGCATTGCTACATGAATTATAAGTAGAGAATACCAGAAAACGTCTAAAAACTAAATTTGCGATGACTAAATTTATTGTTTCAAAGGAACGAGAATGTTCAGCATTGTTTTTCAGTACCAATCATTTATCAACACCATTAATTTCGCGCAAATGAACCAACGCTTTCTATTATATTTGCAGCTAACAGACGCGTACGAAGAAGTGGAAGAACAGCGACAAGTTGTGGGACAATGGAAGCGAAAGGTGCAAAAACTAAACGGGGAAATGAACGACCTAAAGCTGCTTCTGGAGGAGCAAAGCGGTCGCAACAATCTCCTGGAGAAAAAACAACGGAAATTCGATTCGGAACTCCAATTACTTCACGACGAATTGAAGAAGGAGAAGCAGGCTAAAGACAGACTTAGCAGGGAAAAAGAGGTGCTGACAGCTGAGAAATTCACGCTAGAAAGCAATGCTGCTGTAAGTAATATCAGTTTAGTTTCCAACGATTAATAAAACACTAAAACGAAATCTTTGCAGGATCTTCGTCTGGAACTTGACTTGAAAGAGGAGAAATTGAACTCGCTAAACAAGGATTTGGACGAATTGACTTACGGTGGCAAGACTGAAGAGGAAGTGACGCTCTTGAGGAAGCAGAAGATCGATTGCGAAAGAAGACTGCACGATCAGGAAGAGGAATTGGACGAACTTGCTGGTCAAGTACAATTATTAGAACAGGCTAAGCTGAAACTAGAGATGAATCTTGAGCAACAGAGGAAGTGTGGGAAGAAAGAAGCGCAACAGCACGAAGAGGAATTAGAAGAAGTTCGGTGTAACGCCCAAAAGAAAGTGAAAGGTACTAGATTATTTTAATTCCGCAGCAAAATACTCGAAAGTCCATTTCTTTTATAGCATTAGAAGCACAATTGGAGAATGAGCATGAAGAACGGACAATTTTGCTTCGGGAGAAGCACGAACTTGAACGACGATTGACGACAGCGTTGGAGAACGATAGAAGTGAGAAGGCTTGCGACGAAGCCGTCTTACAACGACTGAAAAGGGATTTGAAGAGGACCAAAGCTCTCCTGAGGGACACCCAGGCACAACTCGAAAGACAAAAAGCCGAAAATCCAAGTAGGTATTCCATGAATATGCTCACTTTTCATAATAATCCCTTGTTCGTTTAAAAGGTAAAGCTCTCATCAGACAACTGAAGAATCAAATCGAAGATCTAGAATGCGCCAGATCGGCCGCGGTGAAAACCAAACAGATTCTCGAAGCGGATTTGTCGGAGACTCAAGCTCAACTCGAAGAAACCGTCAGGCAGAAGAACGAATCCGAAGAAAGAGCTAACACCATCAACAGAGAAAAAGCCGATCTCCAATTGCAGGTCGAAGAAAACGAAGAGGAGCTAGCTGAAGTTCTAAAGAAGTACAAAATCACCATCCAACAGATGTCTTTGGATCAACTGGCTCTGCAAGAACAAGTTTCCTTAGTCGGAGAATTGGAGGCGGAAAGGAATAGTTTGAAGGAGCAACTGGTAGAGCTGACCAGCAAATTGGATTCGCTTGAAAATGCCGGAGATGCTTCGTCTAACGTTTTGGTGAAAAGGTAAAACGCGTTGCTATTAATTTGTCTTCATATAATATTCGTTGAACATCTCTTATTTAAAGGACTGAATTGAAAGTGAAAGAGTTGGAGTCTAAATTAGACTTGGAACAAACCACTAGGGGTAGGTTGGAGGTGCAAATATCCAGGCTGAAAGAAACGATGGAGAAGCTCCAGAATGATCTAGTCAATTCACGGACCAAGGAGCAGGCAGCCCAAGACCAAATCAGGAAACTTCAAAGGAGTTTAAGGTACTCTTTTTAGCAAATTTTACCAGTGATTGTGTATTCTTAATCAATGCTTCTTAAAATCTGCAGGGAACTTAGAGACGAACACAACAATACTTTAACGAAAGAAAGCGAATCGCTTCTGAAGAGGAAGGAGCTGGAGAAGAGATACGAAGCTCTGGAAGCAGAATCTTCGACCGTCAGGACAGATTTGAGGTTAGCACTGAAGAGAATCGAAGATCTTCAAGCGGTCATTCAAAACGATTTGGAGGATAGCACCGAAAATTCCGATAGGTGAGCGAGATTATCCTTGCTAGATTTTGTACATATAATAGTTTATTGTTTTCTGTTCACTTTGCAGCGAGCATGATAGCTACAGCTCAGATGATTCAGTTAATACTTTTTTGGCTAACCACAAGATCAGCAATAAGTCAAACTCGATGCAATTCGACAGCCAAAGGAAGTAAGTGGATTTTTATTTTTATTTATGACTACTGGTGGCGTTTGTTTTTTTTTTTTTTTTGGGCTGAGAATTTTTATGGGTGATTTTTCAAATTCTTTTATTTTAAACCTTATGTAGAACTACTTCTATTTTATGGATTGCATGTTCTTCCATCCAGATGCTCACTGGCACCGCAATGCAATATCTTCAACAACAATTACCGTTGCAATATTATCAGCATAATCTTTCAGGTTGGAATCATCTAGTATACATTCGAAGTACACCATATTCTAAAGATCCTAAGAGCCTAAGATCGACCTCATGGTATCCCTATAGTGATCTTGTTAGACCGCCACCCTCCTTCGTGTTATACCTAGTGACTTCTAATCTTAGAATTTTTAATTTATTAGTGCGTTTTTACATCTAATGTCATCAACATAGCCATGTCCCTTTTACGCTTCCCTTTCTATTCTTTCGCATTGTTTTTGCGCGCTTGTTGTACATCAGTAATTGTTGAGAGGCCCTTTTTAAATCTAAGTTGCTTTGTGAAGAGTCCTCCAGTATCCTGTACTTAACTGAAAGTAACATTTTAAGCAACTATTCCAATAGTTTCTTCGCTGCATGTAGAAAGATCAAGTATACTTTCTATTGTTTTGGGAAAATACTGTCTGTCAGACATCGAGTATACAGATTTTGAAGTAATTGCCGACAAGAGTCGTACCACTTTTTAGTATTTTCGCTATTCAACTTCCATTTATCTTCTTAGTTCATTCAAAAAGAGAGCTTCAACGATGTACCTCATTCGTTAGCTCCAGGAGTTGTTACCTAAGTAACACAAAAATATTAAGTACGAAAATTGCGTATTTTTTATGGACTATAAACAGCAATTTTACATTTCGTTCTTACTGTTTTACGATGTAATAATAATAATATCATTTATTGGCATTATACAAATTATACCTATATACATATTAAACTCATATATGCCAAAAAGGCTAAATCATCGTAAGATGTTCTTCCTTTAACCTCCGATCACTTATAACGTTCAGATTTTCATATTTTAATGTTGGCCAAACCTTTAATTTATGCAATTATAGTCGTCCAATTTATACTTAATTTCATTTTTCGAAGACCCAAGCAATTTTAAACCAAAAGCAGACCAAAAGTAAGGTTCCTGTCACTTTGACTTTTTTTGCTGGGGATATTCATACATACAGAATAGACTGCAAGCTATGAGAATTGGGCATCTTACTTCAAACACGGTTAGAAGTTACTTCAGGAGTGCCGTAGGGATCGTATCTTGGACCGTCCCTTTCGCCTATTTATATTACTGACATTGTTTCATGCTTTCATTTTTTCATTTTCCGTTTGTATGTATGATGATGTTAACTATTACTACATTAATAATAAACTTTCTTTAAATTCAGATAAATGTAAAGTTATTTATTTTAAAAGAAATAAAATTAAATATAGTGAATCTGTTTGTACACTAAAATCTAATTAAAACAAAATATCATTTAATAGAACTGATTCACTTAAATACTACTTATTATATTCACTATTTATTAGCACCGTTTATTTCTACATATAACTATCATTATTACATATTTGTAACTAATATAAACATAAAATTATATGAATAATAGATAACTCAGCAAACAGGAAAGCGTGAAAAGTACGTGAGTTTTTGTGATATTTCAACCAAAAGACGTGTTTTTGACACGTGTATATGACGAGTATTGCACGTTGAAATGTCACATTTTTAAGACGTCTTTTTGTGACGTGAATGTAACGTAATGGAGGCGTATCTCAGCACACAGAGAAGCGTGAAAAACACGTGATATTTCGGTAATATTTTAACCAATCCACGTATTTTGACACGTGTATATAACGAGTTTTGCGTGTTTTTTAGGATGTCTTTTGAGCACGTGAATAGAGCGTATCGTAAGACCAAAAACTTAGTGTTGCTTGAATAAAATATACAAGGTAATAAAGTACAATACATTTATTAAACGATAGTTTTTATAAAACATTAAACAATATACAGCGTGGTAACGGAGTTGACAGCTTTTTGAAAATGGACGATTTTGTTTAAAGGTTAAATATAGCATAACGTGCAATAAAAGTTATAAATTACTGTCATGCTTTTCTAAATTTATTAAGAGGAGGACCGACTTCTGTTTGAAGATCCGACGTATACTCAGATTAGATAAAAGAAATAGATAAAATTATACCATACACCTTAAAAATGCGTTCCACAGTATATAGTTCCCATTTATTTCCTACAAGCTCCTCCTGTAATATGGCTTTGTCAGAGCGAGTTCTTTTTTTAAAGATTTTGCACTCAATTAATTTCCATCATTAATAATAAACATCACTTCAAGCCTTTGAAATCACACATGTGCGGTACACGTTGAAAACGATGCAGTCACAATGAATACAAGAAGTTAACTGGAGACACGAAATTGCGTGCCCCAAAGCACCCAAAGCGTCCGATTCATACTCGAAATAGGTACATCGGAAATAGTGCCCCGGAACATAGTTTTGAGCGTTGGCATATGCGCTAGTATCTTGGTGCGGAAGGAAACTTTGACACCATCGTTATAAAAATACGTAAAAATAATAAAATAAATAATGCACTGAATTACATGCGAATTTCTTTCTGTGTTTATCTTGGTGGGCACGTGCCCTTGTGCCCTTTAGTACCAGCCGCCACTGTATATAAGCTTGTTCAGGCTCATTTATGTTTGTCCAAAACTACAATGTACGCAACCTTATTAAACGCTGGTGTCAAACGTGTTATGATTTCCTGTCTCACTTTAGCTTTTAAAAAACCGTTTAATTCTCGTCAATAATTAGTTGTGTAAAAAGTCGTTGGAAATATGTTCTCTACAGACGTTTTATTCACGTCTCTCAAAAATTCATTATAAATAGACCAGAATAGAACGTGAATAATACGAGTAGGAAAATCATGCAATATATAAAAATATTAATGGGACGGCATGTAATATTATACTGGTACATACATTGTATTTAGATGAAATCTACTTTATTTTGCATCTTACGTACTGCTGTGTATTGATTGAAGTAAATGAAATTGCAAAAAGAATTTTTAAAATGTAAAATGAAATTAAAATTAGCTAGGTCAACGGAAAAATAAAATTGAACGCAAAAGAACAATTAACCTCAGAGTTACCCTCATGAATTAAAACTTGAATCTAACCACGAAAAGTAAATTGTGAGTGAAAAAAAACTGACTTTCTCAAATTACCCCAAAAATTGAAAAGGTTTAATTTAAAATAAAAGAACAGAATTTTCAACCCAAAGATGCTAATTAAACAATTTTATTTTTTTAAAATGGGTTTAATTACAAAGATGCAGAAAAAAAACCGTGAACTGAAGGTTCTGGCCTAAATTAATATAATATAATAGGACAATGCTGTTTCCTATGCAAAGCAAAAGTTTTGTTTGTTCAGGAAGATTATCCAAAATATTTCAATTTCAATCCACGTGGCTTCAAATTAAAACAAACTAAATTAAGCGTGGACAATTTCTAGTAAATAACAAGAATGAAAAACTAAATGCAAGCACAATGCTTCTACTCACCCAAACGTGGTGATTGATAAAATAAAAATGAAACATCAAAATAGAAAAAAATAGAAAATAAAATATATCTTCCAGCACAAAAATAATAAATGATCTTATATTTATAATGTGCACACATCAATATATTAACAATTATTACAAAATGAATTCCTTGATGGACAAATTTTTTTAAGGAAACGAAACGAAATTTACTAAAATCAAAATGGATTAGAAAATGGCAACAATGATTTACAAAAATACGTCGACTCACGTTAACAGTCGACCAAGGAACTCTCTGACAAAACTCTACAACGCAGCCGTATAACAATACGAACAACGCAAACGCACAATTACCCGACAAAATCCAGTAGAAAACGCATTGAATCAAGCTAGCAAACGCTAGACATTTAAATGAATGGAATTAATTTAAAAAAAAACTTAACACTTAAATAAATAAATCATACAATCAACTCTTTACCCAAATTTATACAAAACAAAATCTAAATTTGTGAAAATTCTCTCAGAACATTGATTAATGGCAGAACGGAGTGAACAAGACAAAATCTAAGCAACTTCAAATACACTCGCGAAAAACAGGATGCCTGTCCATAGCAGTACGAATTAAATGACTTAATTTTCGAGTAATATTAATTTTGAGATAAGCTATAGGACTTTCCTTAGAATAATCCTAAAACATTTATATTATACAAAATATCACTGGAATCTTTAAAAAAGAATATTTTTAAAATATTCTTGCAATTATTTTAGGAATTTTCAAAGTATAGGTTCTCTAAACATCTTTTCTAAATCTTCTAAATGCATCTCCTTTAGCGACATTGCTGCGACGCTCAGAACTCTCAATTATCCACTAATAGACACCTTCTATTACATACTCCGGGCATGAAAGAATCACATAATGTCTGCATTTTATAGCCCTATGGCTCATTTAACTTGGCCTTGTATGTGTTTACTTTTACCAATTCCTCTTTCACCACTCACACCTCCTACATAACATTCCATAATCAAAAAAATCGATTGAAACACCATCACTGCTTTCTGTTCGTAGACTGACCAACGCTAGCAGATCCAGTACCTCCAACAACATAGCGAAAGATTCCTCTTCGTACGCATGAGTAGCGCTGAACATCTGCAGAACGTTGTCGATGACATTCTGCAGAAAGGACACCGCCGACATGATCGAACCGCAATACGTATGAGCTGGCAACGCCGCCTAGAATCGTGTCCCGAGAAAATGGCGTCGAACAAACACATCGATCATCAACAATGTCAAAGAAACACAACCACGATATGACAGGCACCATTCGTGATCGTGTAGAATGCGTTCATATATTTCTATACCCGTAAATGTGGCAACCTCGGAGGATGCCGGATGAGTATGAATGACCTTGAGAATCGTAATTATGTAAAATGAAATGTGATAAGACTGAATATTTACCTTTTTTTTCTTATTTCTCTTCGAACAATATGCAAGATAATTATTTGCATAAAGAACACTTTCTTATTTTCTTTCTCTTTTTTTTATTAATGAGGTTAACGTTTTGCTTTTGTTTTCATGAATAAACGAATGAATAGATAACATGTAAACATGGTTATAACATAAAAGACACTAGATTTTAAGTGATGGACGAATTTTTCATCTAGGTCATCAAATCATAATCGATAACAGTGAGTTGTTTTTGTCTGGGTGTCACTTGAAAATATGTATATAATTAATAATTGTTGCAAAATATCAAAAATGGCAGATTGTACAGAGTGTTACAAATATGAGTATCCTGTTTTGGTGAAGTAAATTTAATTTAAACAGTTTAGGATCTTCTTTTGAAAATAAATCATTATACAAAATAAATAATTTAAAAAAAAATTAAAACTCACGCGATGTAACACTCTCTATATTTAATTTTGAATCGTTGAATTCGATATTCAAAACTAGCAAACTAAAACGCAAATTGAGGGCTTGTTGAGGATTTAATTTTAATTTTTGACAAATATATACTGAGTGTCTTATTGTTTCGCCAAATAATATTTCTGTTATAAGGAATATAGAAAAGATGTTTAAATTAAGATGTGAGAAAGCGTTTTATCTATTTTAGAACAATTTTTTTTACGAACAAGTAGAAGGATTGGATTTTTTCTTATAGATATATATTTTGTAACTGAGATGTTAATTATAAAAATTATTAGTGCAGTTAATTTTTTGGTTAATTTTGAATAAATAAACATACAAAAAAAATCTATATATTCATACTATATACATCTTTTTGGAAATATTTCCATTTTATTCTAATATTTTTACATATTAACTAACAAATTATAGTACCATCATCCCCCACAAATCTATCATATAAATATTGTATTTTATTGTATAAATATTTTGTAATTATTTTGTTTTTAGATGATTTTTTTTTAAATGTAGCATATGCATATATAATAATATATTATATTAAAATATAAACAAATATACATACGATTGAATAAATATTGTAATATATTTCGTACCCTATTATCTATAGCATACATATATTATTAGTGTAATAATTTTAATATCGTCACCCAGTTCATTATATAGCAGTAATAATTATACAATTATATAAATTTAATATATTAAAAGAAAAATATTAGAACACTTAAAATTAGTTTTTAATTCTTTTTTACCACCGCAATGTATATTCCTTTTGTTCTGAATTTCTTCTAATTCCAAAGGATTCTTGAATTTATTTATTCTGCTTTTTGTTTTCTGAAGCATTCTCATATTTTTTTTTTCAATATACACCTAACTGTTGTAGTTAGTTATAAAAATCAACTCTTTACCAAGGAAAAAAAGAAAAGAAGTAGCTTATTTTATGGTGTTAAAATACAATTGGGGACGATAAGAAATCCCAAGTAGCAAGAATATTGAAAATTCCACTATACTCCACCTATAAGTTAGGTTTAAGAAACAGATAATGTGTTCAGAGATGACAAACGAATTACCGGAACCTCGCCAGCGTTTTGCGAGCATCGCGCTCGCGATGGGATTGACGACGAGGTATTGGCGTTCAGTTTATGATCTCTGAAGAGTGTGGTGTCACTAATAAATTTAGTGTAAAGTATAAAGTACTAGTTTATAATTAAAAGCCCCCAACCGTAGCGCCAGAAAACGATTTTACCAATCACTGAAAATAGGTCGACAACAATGGTTATTTTAATAATTATAATTAAAAGTTTAGTCTCAAATGCAGGAGGAACCGACATGACACCGTATAAGATCGATTCGCTAAATCATTCGCTAGGGTTCGTATACCAAAATTTAGGTAATGTACACTTAACCAAATTATTATGGAAAATAGTAACTTTTATTGATCTACAAAATTATGAAAATTACTTTGTTTCTATCCAGTCATATCTTACAGAAATAGATAACATTTGTCAACGTAATTATACTCAAATCACCGTAATAGCTGTTACGTCCCACTTGGCAAGTAATGTGCAGATATCCAGAATATTACATTAGTTTACTAGACAGCGATGTTGAAACAAAAACCATGTTACTGATATTTTGCAGCAACATTATAATGATAGAATATTGCCAGCCATTTACATAACATTTCAATGTAATCCAGGAAAAAATATTTTAAAACAATGTTGCAAAAACAAAGACTTTGTTGTCAGAAATGTTGAGGTAATATTTAGTTGTAACATTGCCATATTTACAAGGTGAATCATTGCAAGGAATGTTACATTTGCGCTTGTAACATTGACATATTTACATTTTGTAAAGTGTAAGATAGGTACGTATATATGTTTCTGCAAATTTAGAATTTTGAAAACACAAAACTAATGGAGCAAATTTTCTCTATAAAGTAAATAATGGTGATGAATTTTTTGAACATTTTTTATAGCCTATAATAATCGTGTTAGTATGGGGTTGTGGTTGCGCACTGCGCACTTGTAAACGTAGTATCGCTTATTCGCTGCCATCACAGTTTTTCGTACCGCGCATACACGAATTGTGCGGTGAACCTGTGAACCCCCTCTTTCACAATATACGGTAATTGTGACTGGACAGGGCGTGGATAGGACCATTTTGGGATTGTGCGTCGCAATTGTTTTGATGAGAAAAAATTCCCATCAATAATGAATCAACATATATCAGGTAGTGTTTATTCATATGCTAAAGTAGGTATGTCGATCCTTTCAATTCATCGAAGATCTTTAAGACAGATATGTATTATTATATCATAACCTTTATATGTAATAGAAACCTACCTGTTTGTGCTATAAGGATAAGCAGTGTCACGTAATGTCATTCTTAGAATTGATAGTTAATTCTCTGATCAAATACAAACTTTACAATAATTATAAACAGTGTTATATATAAAATATGCAGCTTATCCTCAATTTTCATATAAATAAAATAGTTTTTCTGATCTTTATTTTTTTAATTTCAGAGAGAATTAGAAGAAACATTGTACTCACAGATACAGAATACGAAATAACTGTCATGGAATGGTTTCGTTATGCAAAACAAAATTTATAGAAAAACAGCAAAATGTTCAAGAGAAATAAAATGCATTGCGCGCGTTTTTCTTAGTGTTGTGAGTTTTTTGTTTAGATTCTATCATGTTAATGTTATGTGCCCCATAATCTGTTTCCAATTACTCAAGTTTATTAAAATGGAATTTAATGTGTCTCTGTAAGCAGCATTTTACTTTTTTAGGTATTTTTTAATGTATTTCGTTTACTTAAATAGCTATTTAATATTATTCATAGTATTACTATTTAGTTTTTACATAGAACTAACGATATATGATTGACCATTTTAATGTATCTGCAAAATAACTACAAAAAAAGACTTAGAATGTTATATTATAAAAATTCTTATCCATTATATTTTTCTGCATTAATGTTTAATGTTAATATTGTAATTTTAGTAAGTGAAGATAAATTCGTATAAACAGAGGGGACCGATCTATCGAGGGTAAGATGAATTAAATATTAACATTGATTTCAATAAGACTGATTGAGTTCTGTTTTATATTAATTAAATAACCTCTCGATAAACCTCAACATCATGTTTCTTGTATAATGCAGCAAGAACTTTTGAAGTAAATAAAAGATCCTAATAGAAACATTAGTTGAGATAATTTATAGAAACATTTAATTGTCACACTGTATCAATATTTCTCTTTAACATATGAGAAATGTACGGAAGAGCTTTACTTCAACATTATCGTCATGTTAATGTAATGTTACTCGAAGACCTCGTATTAACATTACTGGAAATTGTTTCGTAAATCGCTAGGCGGACATTAAACAGTCGTTAGAAATGTTACTGCATGTGGTACATTGTATAATTTTTGCAACATTTGCGTTACAATAACATTTACGACGTTCTAGTCTGTTATTTGCCAAGTGCGGTTCTATGTTAAAACCTTACACAAATCTTTAAATAAAATTAAACAAGGAAAATTATTGATTCTTAGTCAATAGTAAAACGTGGTTATAGTGACGTAGTAGACAAAATTTCGAAAACACTTTTTGATATACTTACCACGGAAGATTTGCATTTTGCATTTTGAAGAACTCATCGAAGATTTCAAACAAACAGTTCCAAGAAAAACAAATTTTAAACCATCAAACATCTGCTGTTTCCTCTACTTTTGACACAGTAACAAAAACTTTGAAACATGTGGATCAAAATGTAAAATCTCTCTTGAAACAATTGAATGAATTAAGAAAAAGTTATAAGAAAGTTATGACATCCGTAATGTTTTAGAAATAACCTCAGTGAGTTTAATAGCCCAATTTTAACTACAAATAATGAACTTGATCAACATAATCAATGTATTTTTGGTATGCGGATAATGCTGTTATCCACGCATCGCTTATTAAAGGTGGTTTTAAAATTTAATTGAGAAATTAAGCCTTCTAGAACTTGATTTGCTATTACACTTAATATTGTTGTGCCCATAGCATATCCAAAGATTAGTTTGCAGAAAGTGGTTTTATATTGAAAATATATTGTGGTTAATGCAATTTTTAGAGCTTTGGTAATTCTTGATTTCTTTCCAGTGAAACACGTTGTTTATTAAAAATAAAAATGATGTACCATGACAATATCTTTTAAACATAAACATGAAAACACTGTGCAACAAGTCAAATCATCATCATTTAATAAAAATCTCTTCCTTGCTTTTACTCATTTATTCATTAAACAGTGTTACAAACTTCATTTTCTGCTTTTTTCTTATCCCAACCATTCTGCCACCAATTCCTGAATTCTATTCTGAGCTGCTGTCAGTTGCGGCGGATTTGTATCCTTTGTGGAACTTAAATCAGCACAATGAGAAGTTCCTAAAAAAAAAGAATATAGAAGGCATGACTATATCGAATTTTTACGGGAAGAATTCGGAAATTTTACCATTTATCAAAATGGCTGGAGCTAGGGGATTTAGATCTTCCAATATCCTAATGCGTGCCACGGGTCACACAGTGGCCGTGGACGGAAACCAACTTTGGTGAATTTCCGGAGTCAAGGAGCCGTAGAATAGATTGGTGCGAACCACTCCAATATCCAAAATTTCAGTGCCAAAACTGTGCAAACAAAAAATTTCAGCTATTCAGCTGCCATTTTAAATGGACCACAAGACTTACTCTTCACCGAACAAATCTGTGCACATATCGACGAAGAATTCCAAGGCGAATGTATCGCCGAAAGGTTGGTAATTAGATTTGGTGGTTTGGTAGTAACCGTATTCAGTGCAGGTTTGGTACAACCACGGCCGATCTGCAACAAATATTGAATAAACTTAAATTATTCTATTTTGTTGTGTTTCTTACAAGCATCATTAGTATTCTCTATCGCTCCATAAATTCTGATAAATTCGTCATAGTCATCAATGCAGTCATTCCCATAGTATCTTCTCACGTAGGCAATTAATTTATCCAGAGAATTTCCCTCGGTGGAAAGCAATTGGTTGCAACTGTTCTGTATAGAGGTAGGGCCAGCGTATTGGACCAATCCAGCGAAAATTTCAGCTATGGCCACGTTAAATAGGAAGGATCTATGTGGTTCCGTATTCTGTATTTTTGTGCATGTGCTAAAATCGGGAATATTTTGTGCTAATTCTTGTAGGTTTATTAGTGACTGAGGTAACTTACTATAGTCTTTCGGTCATTTCAAGAATACCTTCTTCTGTTTCTAGTTTTTCTTCAAGTAGGGTGGTGCCTTCGTCAATGGTTTGCAGACATTCTTGTGATATTAAACCGATATTGTGGTCTACAACCTCATAGTATTCTAAAATATAAATTAAGAAATCAACGCTTCTAAAAGCATTTTAAAGCAAAGTTGGGTGATTAGGAAGGAACTGTACTTATTGTAAGGAGTAGTGGTTGGTGTATCGGATTGAAATAGTCAATGAAGATAATTTAATACATAGTTTTAATGAGCAATGTAGTGTCAAACTCTTTATATAAGGTTTGCATTTGAATGGCGTTGTATCATACACTGTTTTTTGACCAAATTGTAAAAGTGCAAAATTTGTTCATATTTTTTAATATTATATTTAGTAAAATTAAAGGATTTCAATTATACAGTCTGGAAAGAAGGATAATCACATCAACAATTGGTGATGCTACCATCGAAGCGGAGGGGGAGAGGGGATACCCACAGGGTGGAGTGTTATCTCCCTTGCTGTGGGCTACCCTACAGATGACCTAATCCGAACGGAAACGAAAAGGGATTTCATTGCCTGGGGTATGCTGACGACTTTACAATAGTCGTTAGAAGGCGCTTTCCAAAGGTCTGCTGAAGCGATGCAAACACTCTCAACACGGTTGACAAAGGTGTACACAAGAGCGACTATCAGTCAATGCCCAAAAAATACAGGCTGTCACGTTTACAAGAAAAGACGCTAGAAGGCTTAAGACCACTAAGGATAGTAGGCCGAAAATAATTCCATATGTCAAAGGGGCGAAATACCTGTGGGTATGGTTTGATCCAAGACATAGGTGGAGCCCACATATCCAGAAAACAACCAGCACACCCACTATCGCACTAGGTAAGTGCAGGAGACTGTGTGGAAGGAATTGGGAAATTATAGTTCAAGATGAACTCTCTGTTACACACAAGGGTAATTAGACCCATGATAACGTACGAAGCTATAGTATAGTGGCCAAAGGTGCGGCAGGTGGGGGCAGCCAAAAGGCTGGGTGGTGGAGGCTGGCGTGTCTGTGCGCTACGGGAGGGTTGAGATCGGCTCCTACCACCTCAATGGAAGTATTTCATATACATATGTATATACAAGGAGCTGCAAAGTCTACAGTACATAGACTTTTGCATAGTCAAGTATCGATAAGTAAATCGCACGCACTGACTATAAAAAAAAAACTGTTAGATGAACTCAAAGAGGCATCCCTTGTAGGAATGCCATGTGATGGCATTGGTCAAAAATTTAACCTAGATAGAAAATATCAAGTTATAATACCAGATAAGAAGGACTGGGAGACAGGACTCAAACTGGTATACAGATGGATCTAAAACGAACTACGGCGTTGGAGTTGGAATATGCGCTAAGAAGATTAAAAAAAGATCTTTCAGTAAGCTTTAGCAAGACACAACGGTGTTCTAAGCTGATGTTGCTGTATGCACCATTGTGTCCGAGAAATAGAAATATGTACCGAACCAGGTAAAAGTGTGCATTTTCTGACACTAAAGCGATAGTTCTATAAGTGTGGACTCTAACAATTGGGGACTGGTAAACCCTTCAATGAAGAGACACCCAAGGAAATTAACCTGGTCTGGGTTCCTAGCATTCGCGCGTAAGAGAAATAGGCAGCGAACGAGCTAGCAGGCGAGGTTCGGCAAGGCCATTCGTTCCGTTCGGCGCAAAACCAAATCGCAAATCAAAAATCATCAATGAATGGATATATAATCAGTCAGAAAATGGTGACAAAAACCCGGACAAAACAGGCAAAGAGTTCCTAAAGAGCAGAGGCCTGAATTTATAAAAATTACCGAATAAAAACAGAAGACTGTCAAAATGATAGTAGTCTGCTGATCGTCACTGTAGACTAAAATAGCAATGTACAACATAGTCTGGCAGATGACGCACCTGCAGATTCTGCAAGACGAGAAATAAACGCCAGTTCACGTGCTGCCAAATGTGAAGGCCTGGCAAGGACAAGTTCTAGTAATGAGCGTCGGAGACACACAGCAGTACACACAAAGAAGCAAGCCAAAGGTATAGGCCAATTAAAGCAAAATTAAAGAGCGTCCTCCAGAAAAAAAAGGAATCACAACAGATCTGAAAGGTAGCAGTGAAACAGGTCCATAGGCTACCCCAATTAATCTAATATAGTTAGAACGTATATTGGAGTTATCCATTTTTATACATTTATGGAGAAATTTACAAAAACGCTAAAAAAGACATTATTATTTATGACAGCAATGGCTTCCCTTATAATAAATTCTTTTTTTTTTCAATATAATTTGGTTAATTCAACGTTATTGTCAATAAGAAATTGAGCGTGAAGATGAATATATTACTGAGATAAAGTTTCTAAAGCTGTCATTCTGATTGAATAGGGATATTGGATTGATATTGATGACATTTCCCATTATCACACTAGCAATACCTAAAATCCTGGAGGTTGATTAGACGTTAATTTTATCCAAAATTGACAAAAATGGCAGAATGGAACAAAGTCTCTGACAACCAATAAGTCTAATACATGTAGGCTAAAGACTATGTAAAATGCTAGAACAGACACACAAGAGTTCGATGCATTATCATATGGCCACTTTATCAAGAGTACTACTAGAGTTTAACGCAACTAACCTATGGGCCTAAAGACCGGAAAGAAAAGAAGAGTGGTTTGGTACGGATTGCAAACATGCCCTAATGGAAGGAAAGTGAAATGGAGAAAAACAGAACACAAAACAAATTAAAAATTTACGAGAAAAAGAAAAAGCAAAACGAATTTGCAAAAAAAAAAAAACAACTAGATAATCAGCTAGAACAATAGAGAAAACCTTAAAAATAGAAAATCCGAAATTTTTATAGGAGACCAAGACAGTAAGAGAGGGGAAAAAAAAAAAAAGGAGTGTACTGCAGAAATGAAAGGGTTCTATTTGGGAAACGAACAAAAAATTGTAGGTGGGCACAGACGTGGAAGACTGCAAATGAAGGAAGGAGAGGAGAAAATACCAACCAGGTATCCGAAGACTCAGATAGAATTGAAGAGGAAGAAATGGAGGAACCTAGAAGAGAAAAAATAAGGAAATAATAAACAATTAAAAGCAATAAAAGGCCGGAGCAACGGAAATCCAGCTGAAATTATTAAACAAGAGACGAGGAGTTAGAAGAAAGTATACAATTTGGATAGAAGGTAATAGAAAGAAGAGAATGCCGAGCAATGAAGAATGCGTCATATGTCTGATTCGAGAAAGGTGATTTAACTCAGTCCGAGAACTACAGAGAATACATTATCAGATCGAATATAATAGTAGCCTCTCTCTAAAAGACTAAAAAAAATATGAAAAATAATAGTAGGGAGTATCAAGGAGTTTACGAAGTAGACGAAGAGGAACCAAATATTAATGCTGAAAAAATCAGCATAATAGCTCGAAGAAACCTGATTTGCATATGTATTTATAGATGTTTAATTTAAGGCCCTGGAAAACTGGATATACCAAGGAAATTGATAAGAATAGTAAAAATGACTCTAACACAAAAAAACACAAGTCTTAATAGAACAATTTTATAAGTAAGCAAAGACTAAGACAAGGTGACCGCTCTCAACAATTTATTTAATTTAGTTTTGGAAGCAATTATAAGAGAAAGTAAGATACAAACAAGGACTAGTTTACCAACACAAGGAACAATGTATTGCGTACGAGACGATATAGATACTTACAAGATCAAAGAAAAACTCAAAAGCTTTCAAAGGTTGATTGAACAAGCAAACGTATAGGGATTACGAATAAATGAAAAGAAACAAAGTATATGGCAATGGAGGGGAGATAGCAGTGAATAAAACCTCACACTATTAAGGCAGGAGAAAAGAGTATAACATCGAAAGAGTACAACAGTTCGAATATTTTGGGGACGATCGTCACGAACAAAGTCCAGGATGACAAGAAATAAGATCAACGAATATTAAAAGGAAAATAGAGCCAGTGTGGCACTGTCAAAAATATTAAATGGCGAAAAACATATCTAGAGCAGCGAATATACGTTATGTACAACACAGTTATTCGCCCAATGGTTTTTATACACCTGTGAAACTGGACAATGACCAAAGCGAGTGAAAGGAAACTGGAAAGTTAGGGAAACAAGGTCCAAAGGAAGATATTTGGAGGGAGCAGAGATGGACAAGGACAGTGGAGAAGACGAACAACAAACGAACGAAGTATAGGGCTATGTACTCAACCCGACAATGTTTTAAAAATCAAAGCGCGCAGAGAAGTAGATGGCTAGGACATATCATTAAGAATGCCGGAAAATAAAGTAGTAAAAAAAAAGCCTATATGCGGAGAAAGGCGGTAGGAGGAGAAATAGGACGCCCAAAGGAAAAAATGTACAAACAAGTGCAAGGAGGATGTGGAGAAGATGGGAGTTCGGACTGGGCGGCAGCGAGCGATGGACCGGAAGACGATGGAGAGAGTAGTAATAGGAGGAGCCAGAAAAAAGATTATTGAATGATTCATATTACAAATGTTATTCGTACTAACTGCTCCGCCGAAATCTATCTACTACGATCAAAACAAATTATGACGAGAAAAGAGCTGAATCCGACAGACGACGCTTCGTCAGTGGAACTAGAGAAGGCCACGATCATCCACACGAACATTCGAACTCTTGATGCTTACTCCCGGTGAACTCTCAGTACAGCAATATATTATCTGGAACCCGAGCTAGCTCGTTCGATACACTGCCTGCGGTGAATAAGATATTCCCGAGACCTCTGCTCATTCGTTAAACCCAAAAGCCTATCATCAAGAAAATTGCAATAAACAATCTTGTATCACCTCTACAGCCGCTGAACATGTTTGCAGACCACTTAAGTTCACATCTTCTACGCAGAGAGAAAATCTCCCTCACATAAATCACCAAGCATCGACGAACAAAGGAATCAATGAGAAAGTTGCTGGTGGATAGCCGCTGCCTAACAACGGATCATTTTACACAATCATTGTGGAAAAGGCGCTGTTGGGTTGGATGAAAGGAAGTATCTGCAGAGTAGGCTTTTCTGTTCTGCTATGGAACCTAGCTCGTGGAGAGCTACAAGGAAGAGCCGGAACAATGAGACTAAAACAGGTTTGGGTATGCAAATGATCTGTTCCACTCTGTAGCAAGATAAATCCAATAGTGTGGTGCGGGACAAAATGCAGACGCTCCACAAGTTAAGCAAGCATGGATAAGAAGGAGGCTCGAACACAACAATAGCATGTCGCAAGAAGAAGAACTTAAATATCTTGAACATCTAAAACTCCGGTAACGAATAAAACTGAGGGAAGTAAATATTTGGTGCCATCATAGATTTCAAGGTACTTGGATCAACAGCTCAGAGGATTAAGCAGGACGAAAACAATAACACTACTAACATGTTGGCAAAGGATCCATGGAAGAACATGAGGGTTAAAAGCTCCTTGATGAGTGGACATACGTTATGGGTCACGGCCATATTATGACACTTATGCATTTCAGGTATGGTGGACAAAGGTGTAGCAAGAAACTGCTATAATTGAATTTAGCAAGACACAAAGGCCTGGCTATTTAAGAATAGCAGGGGCAATGAGGACTACTCTTACAGGAACAATGGTATGATTTCTAAACCTTCCCCCTTTCCACTTGGTAATAATGGGCAAGCGAAGATGGGCATTTAGATTACAGAATTACCAGTCGTAGATTACAGGATGGGAACAATGATACTGGCAAAGCATGTGAATGAAATTAGACTACCTGATTTGAACACATTTTTAAACCAGAAATGCGAAGTGAAATTACGGATTGGATAAATTGGAATCAATCCAACTGCAGAGAGAGATTCGGAAAATTGATCTGATTTGGAGACAGATTGGAGCTGGGATAATCCTTAACACTGATCACCTTCTTCTAGAAAATATGCACAGTCTTTCAGCAAGCCATACGCAATATTACATTTTGTACTGAAATAAACAGAGAAATTTTGAAAATAATTGAATATATTGCAAACGTAGCTAAACGAATCGAGGACCTAGTGAACCTTAAATATAATCAAGACTGGTTTGGAGGTTGTTCGAAACTGAACAGCTTGACGTTCGCGACAAATTATTTTATTGTGGGACATTCGGCAATCGAAGGAAATGAGAAAGACAATGACATAGAAAAAGCGAAATTGCTTTATATAATAAAGCTAAACCTGTCACTTCGATCATCAGTCAGGAACCTATACAGATCAATACTGGAATGGCTGGTATATTTAATGATAAAAGAAATCGGAGCTAAATCATAAGTAAGAGACGCTCTTTCTGACTTACTCAGACGGTATTTACCAAAAAAATACGTTGTTTGCTACATCATTTAGAATAGAGGGACAACAATTAAAGTTNAACGCAACGCTAGGCCTTCAATATGATCCATCAACGCGCATTTTATCGGGGAATCGAACGAGAAAACCGCAACTCCATATCTCTAACCGTTCTCGAGATATTCGCACAAAATGTGTAAAAATCGTTCATTTCCTTATTTTTCACTCCAAAATTCTAATTTGCGAGCGAATACCGTTCCGATCGGTTTTTCTACGCGGCATCCAGCGTTTCCCGGTCGCGCCGACTTTGAGACAAGCAGAACGCCCCTAGTACTGCCCGTTCCGGGTTTATGTTGAAGAGACGAAAAAAAAAAACACGCCGTTTCTTGGCCTATTTATTACCCAGCACATATACCTTGCATTCGCAGAACGAAGGCACCCAACCCTAACATTATAACGTCGACGCTATTCGCAGGATCCAATTGAAAGCGCCGGGCTACGTCCCCGTCCGAGAATGGGCAAAAACCGATTATGAAAAATTTAATCAAAAATCGCTGAAAAATAGCTAAACTTGGAATAGTCCCAACAATTATAGGTCAAAGAGCGCCTCATCGAGGAATCGAACGGGCGCGCGACGTCCTCTACTATTACCTTCTCGAGATATGGCTTCAATTAAACTAAAACGACCTCGAGGACCACTAGAACGCCTTCCGACGGAATCGAATGGCAGGAGGCCGCTTCGTATTCTACCGTCCGAGATATTTGGGGCAAAGTTTTGAAAAATTAAAACCCCTAGACCTTTAATAATCCATCAGACGCCATTTACTGCAATCGAATGGTAAAAGCGCGCTCAATCTCTAACCTTTCAAATTAGGTTAAATTTTGAGATGAAAAATCGGCGCTAGACCTTTCTAAGTCCATCAGAAGCATTTATCGAATCGAACGCAGAAAACCGAACTCGAATCCTCTAAACCGTTTCGAGATATGCGCAAAAATGTTAAAAATCGTAAATTTCTTTTTTTTTTTCGACCTAAAATTCTTAATTTGCGAGCAACTACCCTTCCGATTCGGTTCTAGCGTCCAGCGTTTCCCCTGTTCGCGCCGATCTTTAGACCAAGCAGAACGCCCTAGCTACTGCCGTTCCGGAGTTATGTTGATGAGACGAAAAAAACACGCGTTTCTTGGGCTTATTTCTTACCCAGCACATATACCTGCTATTTCGGGCAGAACGAAGGACGCGAACCCTAACTATGTATTACTTCGTCGACACGTATTTCGGACGAGGATTCCATATTTGAAAGCCCGTGGCGCTAGCGGTCTCCTTCCGAGATATGCGGAAAAAACCTGAATTTTGATTGGAAATTTAAGCAAAAATCGCTGAAAAATAGCCTAAACGTGGAGATAGCCCAACAAGTTATAGGTCTAAAAGAAGCTCTCATCGAGGGGATCGACCGGCGCCACGCGCGTCCCTCTCTATTACCGTCTCGAGATATGGCGTTCAAATTTTGAAACTTTGAAAACGACGCGAGGTGACCACTAGAAGCGCCTTCCGACGTGGAATCGAATGGCGAGAGCGCGCTTCGATATCTCTACCCGTTTTCGAGATATTGAGGTCAAAGTTTTGAAAAATTAAACGCCCTATAGGCTTCTAATATGATCCCATCAGACGCGCATTTTGACGGCGAATCGAATGTGAAAAGCGCGATCCGACATCTCTAACGTTTTCAATTTTGAGGTTAAAGTTTGAAGAATGAAAATCGCCGCTAGAGCCTTTTCGTATAGTCCATCAGAAGCGCATTTATCGGGGAAGAACGCAGAAAACCGAACTCGATATCTCTAACCGTTCTCGAGATATTCGCAAAAATGTGCTTATAAAAATCGTTAAATTTCCTTATTTTCGACCAAAATTCTTAATTGCGCGCGAACTACCGTTCCGATTCGTTCTAGCGGCGTCCAGCGTGTTCCCCTGGTCGCGCCGACTTTTGAGACCAAGCAGAACGCGCCCTAGCTACTTGCGTTCCGGTAGTTATGTTGAAAGACGACAAAAAACACGCGTTTCTTGGGCCTATTTATACCCAGCACATATACCTGCTCATTCGGGCAGAACGAAGGCACCGCAACCCTAACTATTATATACTGTCGACGCGTATTCGACGAGGATTCCAATTTGAAAGCGCCTGCGGCTAGCGTCTCCGTTCCGGAGATATGGCAAAAACCGGGAATTTGATGGAAAATTTAAGGGCAAAAATCGCTGAAAAATAGCCTAATGGAGATAGCCCAACAAGTTATAGGTCAAAAGAAGCGTCTCATCGAGGGGAATCGAACGGCGCCGCGCGCGTCCCTCTAGCTTTACCTGCTCGAGATATGCGTGTCAAAGTTTGAAACTGAAAACGACCGCGAGTGACCACTTGAAAGCGCTTCCGACGGAATCGAATGGCGAGAGCGCGCTCGATATCTCTTACCCGTTTCGAGATATTTGAGGTCAAAGTTTGAAAATTAAAACGCCGTAAGCCTTCTAATATGATCCATCAGACGCGCATTTGACGCAACTTAATTGTGAAAAGCGCGTTCGATATCTCTAACCGTTTCGAGATATTTGAGATTAAAGTTTGAAGATAAGAATCGCCGCTAGATCCTTTCGATAGTCCATACATGGCGATTTTATCGGGAATCGAACGCAGAAAACCGGAACTCGATATCTCTAACCGTTCTCGAGATATTCGCAAAAAATGTGTACAAAATCGTTTAAATTTCTTTATTTTTCGACCTGAAATTCTTTAATTGCGAGACGAACTACCTTTCCGATTCGGTTCTAGCGGCGTCCGGTGTTCCCCTGGTCGCGCCGGATCTTTGAGACCAAGCAGAAACGCCCTTAGCTACTTCCGTTCCGGAGTTATGTGAAGAGACCGAAAAAAACACGCGTTTCTTGGCCTATTATTACCCAGGCACATTATACCTCTATTCGGGCAGAACGAAGGCCACCGCAACCCTAACTATTATATACTGTCGACACGTATTTCGACGAGATTCCATATTGAAAGCGCCCGTGGCGCTAGCGGTCTCCGTTCCGGAGATATGGCCAAAAAACCGAAATTTGATGAAAATTTAAGCAAAAATCGCTGAAAAAATAGCCTAAACGTGGAGATAGCCCCAACAATATAGGTCAAAAGAAGCGTCTCATCGAGGGGAATCGAACGGCGCCGCGCGCTCCCTCTAGCTATTACCGTTCTCAGGATAATGGGCTTTCAAAATTTAAACTGAAAACGACCGCGAGTGACCACTAGAAGCGCCTTCCGACGGGAATCGAATGCGAGGAGCGCTGCTTCGATATCTCTACCCGTTCCAGATATTGAGGTCAAAGTTTTTGAAAATTTAAACGCCGCTAGAGCCTTCTAATATGATCCATCAGACGCGCATTTTATCGGGAATCGAACGCAGAAAACCGGAACTCTATATCTCTAACCTTCTCAGAATATTCGCAAAAATGTGTAAAAATCGTTAAATTTCCTTATTTTTCGACCTAAAATTCTAATTTGCGAGCGAACTACCGTTCCGATTCGGTTCAGCGCATCCAGCGTTTCCCCTGTCGCGCCGATCTTTTGAGACCAGCAGAACGCGCCTAGCTACTGCCGTTCCGGAGTATTGTTGAAGAGACAATAAAAAACACGCGTTTCTTGGCCTATTAGTACCCAGCACATATACCTGCTATTCGGGCAAACGAAGTCACCGCAACCCCTAACTTATTATATACTGTCGACGCGTATTCGACGAGGATCCATATTGAAAGCCGTGGCGCTACGGTCCCGTTCCGAGATATGGCAAAAAAACCGGAATTTTATGAAAAATTTAAGCAAAAAATCGCTGAAAAATAGCCTAAACGTGGAGATAGCCCCAACGAAGTTATAGTCAAAAGAGCTCCTCATCGAGGTAATCGAACGCGCCGGCCGGCACGTCCCTCTAGCTATTACCGTTCTGCGATTAGGCGTTCAAAGTTTGAAACTTGAAAACGACCCGAGGTGACCACTAGAAGCGCCTTCCGAGGGAATCGAATGGCAGGAGCGCGCTTCGATATCTCTACCCGTTTCCGCAGATATTTGAGGTCAAAGTTTTGGAAAAATTAAAACGCCGCTAGACCTTCTAATATGATCCATCAGACGCGCATTTTGACTGGCAATCGAATGGTGAAAAAGCGCGCTTCGATATCTCTAACCGTTTTCGAGATATTTGAGGTTAAGTTTGAAGATGAAAATCGCCGCTAGAGCTCTTTCGTATAGTCCATCAGAAGCGCATTTTTATCGGGGAATCGAACGCAGAAAAACGGGAACTCGATATCTCTAACCGTTCTCGCGAATATTCGCAAAAATGTTGTAAAAAATCGTTAAATTTCCTTATTTTTCGACCTAAAATTCTTAATTTGCGAGCGAACTACCCTTCCGATTCGGTTCTAGCGGCGTCCAGCGTGTTCCCCTGGTCGCGCCGATCTTTTGAGACCAAGCAGAACGCCCTAGCTACTGCGTCCGGGAGTTATGTTGATGAGACGAAAAAAAACACGCGTTCTGGCCTATTTATTTACCCAGGCACATTATACCTGCTATTTCGGGCAGAACGAAGGCACCGCAACCCTAACTTATTATATACTGTCGGACACGTATTTCGACGAGGATCCATATTTAAAGCGCCGTTGGCGCTAGCGGTCTCCGTTCCGAGATATGGGCAAAAAACCGGAATTTTGATGGAAAATTTAAGCAAAAATCGCTGAAAAATAGCCTAAAGTGGAGATAGCCCAACAAGTTAAGGTCAAAAGAAGCGTCTCATCGAGGGAATCGAACGGCGCCGCGCGCTCCCTCTAGCTATTACCGTTCTCGAGATATGGGCGTTCAAAGTTTGAAACTTGAAAACGACCGCGAGGTGACCACTAGAAAGCGCCTTCCGACGGGGAATCGAATGGCGAGGAGCGCGCTTCGATTATCTCTACCCGTTTCGGATATTTGAGGTCAAAGTTTTGAAAAATTAAACGCCGCTAGAGCCTTCTAATATGACCCATCAGACGCGCCATTTGACGGCGAATCGAATGGTGAAAAGCGCGATCCGATTCTCTAACCGTTTTTCGAGATATTTGAGGTTAAAGTTTGAAGATGAAAATCGCCGCTAGAGCCTTTCGTATAGTCCATCAGAGGCCATTTTATCGGGAATCGAACGCAGAAAAACCGGAACTCGATATCCTAACCGTTTCTCGAGATATTCGCAAAAAATTTGTAAAAATCGTTAAATTCCTTATTTTCGACCTAAAATTCTTAATTTTCGAGCGAACTACCCTTCCGATTCGGTCTAGCGGCGTCCAGCGTGTTCCCTGTCGCGCCGGATCTTTTGAGACCAAGCAGAACGCCCTAGCTACTGCCGTTCCGGAGTTATGTTGAAGAGACGAAAAAAAACACGCGTTTCTTGGGCTATTTATTACCCAGCACATATACCTCTATTTCGGGCAGAACGAAGGCACCGCAACCCTAACTTATTATATACTGTCGACGCGTATTTCGACGAGGATTCCATATTTGAAAGCGCCGTGCGCTAGCGTCTCCGTCCGGAGATATGGGCAAAAAACCGGAATTTGATGGAAAAATTTAAGCAAAATCGCTGAAAAATAGCCTAACGTGAGATAGCCCCAACAAGTTATAGGTCAAAGAAGCGTCTCATCGAGGGAATCGAACGGCGCCGCGCGCGTCCCTCTAGCTATTACCGTTCTCGAGATATGGGCGTTCAAAGTTGAAACTTGAAAACGACCGCGAGGTACCACTAGAAGCGCTTCCGACGGGAATCGAATGGCGAGGAGCGCGCTTCGATATCTCTACCCGTTCCAGATTATTTGAGGTCAAAGTTTTGAAAAATTAAAACGCCGCTAGAGCCTTCTAATATGATCCATCAGACGCGCATTTTGACGGCGAATCGAATGGTGAAAAGCGCGATCCGATATCTCTAACGTTTTCGAGATATTGAGTTAAAGTTTGAAGATGAAAATCGCCGCTAGAGCCTTTTCGTATAGTCATTCAGAAGCGCATTTTATCGGGGAATCGAACGCAGAAAACCGGAACTCGATATCTCTAACCGTTCTCGAGATATTCGCAAAAATGTGTAAAAATCGTTAAATTCCTTATTTTTCGACCTAAAATTCTTAATTTGCGAGCGAACTACCCTTCCGATTCGGTTCTAGCGGCGTCCAGCGTGTTCCCTGGTCGCGCCGGATCTTTTGAGACAAAGCAGAACGCCCTAGCTACTGCCGTTCCGAGTTATGTTGAAGAGACGAAAAAAAACACGCGTTTTTGGGCCTATTTATTACCCAGCACATATACCTGCTATTTGGGCAGAACGAAGGCACCGCAACCCTAACTTATTATATACTGTCGACGCGTATTTCGACGAGGATCCATATTTGAAAGCGCCGTGCGCTAGCGTCTCCGTTCCGGAGATATGGGCAAAAAACCGGAATTTTGATGGAAAATTTAAGCAAAAATCGCTGAAAAATAGCCTAAACGTGGAGATAGCCCCAACAAGTTATAGGTCAAAAGAAGCGTCTCATCGAGGGGAATCGAACGGCGCCGCGCGCGTCCCTCTAGCTATTACCGTTCTCGAGATATGGGCGTTCAAAGTTTGAAACTTGAAAACGACCGCGGTGACCACTAGAAGGCCTTCCGACGGGGAATCGAATGGCGAGGAGCGCGCTTCGATATCTCTACCCGTTTCCGAGATATTTGAGTCAAAGTTTGAAAAATTAAAACGCCGCTAGAGCCTCTAATATGATCCATCAGACGCGCATTTGACGGCGAATCGAATGGTGAAAAGCGCGCTTCGATATCTCTACCCGTTTCCGAGATATTTGAGGTTAAAGTTTTGAAGATGAAAATCGCCGCTAGAGCCTTTCGTATAGTCCATCAGAAGCGCATTTTATCGGGAATCGAACGCAGAAAAACCGAACTCGATATCTCTAACCGTTCTCGAGATATTCGCAAAAATGTGTAAAAATCGTTAAATTTCCTTATTTTTCGACCTAAAATTCTTAATTGCGAGCGAACTACCCTCCGATTCGGTTCTAGCGGCGTCCAGCGTGTTCCCCTGGTCGCGCCGGATCTTTTGAGACCAAGCAGAACGCCCTAGCTACTGCCGTTCCGGAGTTATGTTGAAGAGACGAAAAAAACACGCGTTTCTTGGGCCTATTTATTACCCAGGCACATATACCTGCTATTTCGGGCAGAACGAAGGCACCGCAACCCTAACTTATTATATACTGTCGGACGCGTATTTCGACGAGGATTCCATATTTGAAAGCGCCGTGGCGCTAGCGGTCTCCGTTCCGGAGATATGGGCAAAAAACCGGAATTTTGATGGAAAATTTAAGCAAAAATCGCTGAAAAATAGCCTAAACGTGGAGATAGCCCCAACAAGTTATAGGTCGAAAGAAGCGTCTCATCGAGGGGAATCGAACGGCGCCGCGCGCGTCCCTCTAGCTATTACCGTTCTCGAGATATGGGCGTTCAAAGTTTGAAACTTGAAAACGACCGCGAGGTGACCACTAGAAGCGCCTTCCGACGGGATCGAATGGCGAGGAGCGCGCTTCGATATCTCTACCGTTTCGAGTATTTGAGGTCAAAGTTTTGAAAAATTAAAACGCCGCTAGAGCCTTCTAATATGATCCATCAGACGCGCATTTTGACGGCGAATCGAATGGTGAAAAGCGCGATCCGATATCTCTAACCGTTTTCGAGATATTTGAGGTTAAGTTTTGAAGATGAAATCGCCGCTAGAGCCTTTTCGTATAGTCCATCAGAAGCGCATTTTATCGGGAATCGAACGCAGAAAACCGGAACTCGATATCTCTAACCGTTCTCGAGATATTCGCAAAAATGTTAAAAAATCGTTAAATTTCCTTATTTTTCGACCTAAAATTCTTAATTTGCGAGCGAACTACCCTTCCGATTCGGTTCTAGCGGCGTCCAGCGTGTTCCCCTGTCGCGCCGGATCTTTTGAGACCAAGCAGAACGCCCTAGCTACTGCCGTTCCGAGTTATGTTGAAGAGACGAAAAAAACACGCGTTTCTTGGGCCTATTTATTACCCAGGCACATATACCTGCTATTTCGGGCAGAACGAAGGCACCGCAACCCTAACTTATTATATACTGTCGGACGCGTATTTCGACGAGGATTCCATATTTGAAAGCGCCGTGGCGCTAGCGGTCTCCGTTCCGGAGATATGGGCAAAAAACCGGAATTTTGATGGAAAATTTAAGCAAAAATCGCTGAAAAAATAGCCTAAACGTGGAGATAGCCCCAACAAGTTATAGGTCAAAAGAAGCGTCTCATCGAGGGGAATCGAACGGCGCCGCGCGCGTCCCTCTAGCTATTACCGTTCTCGAGATATGGGCGTTCAAAGTTTGAAACTTGAAAACGACCGCGAGGTGACCACTAGAAGCGCCTTCCGACGGGGAATCGAATGGCGAGGAGCGCGCTTCGATATCTCTACCCGTTTCCGAGATATTTGAGGTCAAAGTTTTGAAAAATTAAAACGCCGCTAGAGCCTTCTAATATGATCCATCAGACGCGCATTTTGACGGCGAATCGAATGGTGAAAAGCGCGCTTCGATATCTCTACCCGTTTCCGAGATATTTGAGGTTAAAGTTTTGAAGATGAAAATCGCCGCTAGAGCCTTTTCGTATAGTCCATCAGAAGCGCATTTTATCGGGGAATCGAACGCAGAAAACCGGAACTCGATATCTCTAACCGTTCTCGAGATATTCGCAAAAATGTGTAAAAATCGTTAAATTTCCTTATTTTTCGACCTAAAATTCTTAATTTGCGAGCGAACTACCGTTCCGATTCGGTTCTAGCGGCGTCCAGCGTGTTCCCCTGGTCGCGCCGGATCTTTTGAGACCAAGCAGAACGCCCTAGCTACTGCCGTTCCGGAGTTATGTTGAAGAGACGAAAAAAACACGCGTTTCTTGGGCCTATTTATTACCCAGGCACATATACCTGCTATTTCGGGCAGAACGAAGGCACCGCAACCCTAACTTATTATATACTGTCGGACGCGTATTTCGACGAGGATTCCATATTTGAAAGCGCCGTGGCGCTAGCGGTCTCCGTTCCGGAGATATGGGCAAAAAACCGGAATTTTGATGGAAAATTTAAGCAAAAATCGCTGAAAAATAGCCTAAACGTGGAGATAGCCCCAACAAGTTATAGGTCAAAAGAAGCGTCTCATCGAGGGGAATCGAACGGCGCCGCGCGCGTCCCTCTAGCTATTACCGTTCTCGAGATATGGGCGTTCAAAGTTTGAAACTTGAAAACGACCGCGAGGTGACCACTAGAAGCGCCTTCCGACGGGGAATCGAATGGCGAGGAGCGCGCTTCGATATCTCTACCCGTTTCCGAGATATTTGAGGTCAAAGTTTTGAAAAATTAAAACGCCGCTAGAGCCTTCTAATATGATCCATCAGACGCGCATTTTGACGGCGAATCGAATGGTGAAAAGCGCGATCCGATATCTCTAACCGTTTTCGAGATATTTGAGGTTAAAGTTTTGAAGATGAAAATCGCCGCTAGAGCCTTTTCGTATAGTCCATCAGAAGCGCATTTTATCGGGGAATCGAACGCAGAAAACCGGAACTCGATATCTCTAACCGTTCTCGAGATATTCGCAAAAATGTGTAAAAATCGTTAAATTTCCTTATTTTTCGACCTAAAATTCTTAATTTGCGAGCGAACTACCGTTCCGATTCGGTTCTAGCGGCGTCCAGCGTGTTCCCCTGGTCGCGCCGGATCTTTTGAGACCAAGCAGAGAACGCCTAGCTACTGCCGTTCCGGAGTTATGTAACAGTTTCGTATGTTTATGTTTATTTTTACTAAAACTTACGAAGTATGTCAACTTCTACGAATTTGTAAAAATATATACATATTTAACAGCTTCTCAATTCTCTTAATTACCCTTTAGGTACTCTAAAATTTCAATATACATACATTTCTACATACTTTGTAATTGATATATTTACTAAAAATGAAACACCTTTTTTTCGAAAAATAACGTCACCGCTGTGTAACAAGTAAAATACAATTGACAAGAATAGGAATTATTTCCTAATAAAATTAATCAAGCAAGTACTACTAATACCTAATCCCAAATGCTATCTGTCACCCTTTGATAATCTATTAAAGAAGACGCGGATCTTTTTTTTTTTCGATGGAAATGGAGGGGTACAGCATTATAACGCCAACCAATTTACCCGCCAAAAAAAATATAAAAAAAAAACCAAACTACTGCTGACTCCTCCGAAAGGTCCAAGATCTTACCTGTCATTCAGGGTCCCGCCGGCTCAGTGAAGACGGGGGTGGGTTAACAACAAAGATCGAAAACTAAGGCGCCACCCGCTTTAAGATTTACCCTGTCGAGGCGTCCGTCAAAACGGGAAATTCGGAGATAGTAAATATAGGGGGAAATCAGCGTAACAACAGGAAAAAAAACAATAACGAAACTACAGATTACGTGGTAAATGTAAGTAACAAGTTTATTGTAAATGGTAATATGCGTAATAAAAAAGGGAAGTTAAAAATTGTAAAGTATTTCGAAAAATAAGTTGTATAAACGCAGACGAGTACAAAAAAAAATATTTAGGGCTCAAATAAATATCGAGTTCCCCTTAAAGATAATTGAAACGTAACAAAGTTACAAAAGTAATCTTAACTACACACGGGTGGGTTTCGTACGCGTAACGTTGATGATCACCAAAGCTTAGCGCTAACAATATTTCAACAGTGGCGAGTTTAAAACTCTGCCGTAACCGACGACGATAACATTTATAAGCGTTTAAAATTAAATCTATATAAAACAATTACTTGATATCCTGAAGGGAAAAGAGAACAAAAAAAAAATAACAAACATGAGCCCCCGATGCCTAATTGGCTTCTTTACTCAAGAAAATTGGCTCTACGCTGCCGTTTAGGCGAGCATACAAAAATAGTTAACGTCAATAATAAGTAAAAATTTATAACACAAGCCTGATTCGTTTCGCCGACGTCCTCCCCCACGTCTAGCGTCCTTGGAGAAACGTGCCGACTTCCGGTGTTGACGGCCCCCCAGATCAGGAATTCGGGTCTGTCTCCAGGCTCGGTAAACTCGCAAAAAAACGTGCAGCGGATGGCGGTGACTAAACCCCGAATGGCAGGCTTGAGATGGACAACACCAAAGGTCCAATTAGGGAGATTACATCACCCCATCAAGATTAGGCAACGGTAATTATGCCTCAAAAAGGCCCACAGCTTATAATAAAACAATGAGTAGGTTAACCCGTAGGTGGGAAAAAAAACCCTTGCGTCTAAGGGTTTAAGAAACCACACTCAAAACACGTGGGCGGTGAAAACGTAGGTCGTCTAACTGCACAAAATCCGCCTAAGCGATACGAACCGCAAAAATTTCCACACTAGGCCTTCGCCTAAACCATCAAAAACAATGCGATTCCGCCAGCAATACTCGCAAAATGCCCTTAAATCCGCATAACTCAAATGCGTTACTTCCACACAACAAAATGGCAAATGCGGACGAACCAAACGCAGGCCTACACACTCATAGAGCCAAAACGGGAGTGACGAGAAAACCGGAAGATCGTTTCGAACCTTTTCCGATAAATCCACGATTCTCGAATAATCGATGCCGGAAACGACGTAATTGAAACTCCACGAAGCAAAACGCTCTAAACATCCCCCTAGACAATACAAAGTACTCGCAGAAAAGATAACTTGAAGAGAAATTTAGAAATGAAAAGTTAGTAACCCTGACTTCACCGAACAACCGCCGCTAACATCGTTCGCGCTGTCAAAACAGCTGACCGGCGTAGTAAACAAAACAACGAGGTTCACCAACTCTTCCAGGAAACAGAAGAAAGTAAGGGAAATAACGAACAACCGAGAAAAGGCACGGAAAAAAAAAAGCTGAACAAACCACAGGTCGGCAGTATCCCCGGTAAAGTAATAAAAGAAGTAACCCTCATTACTAATCATAACCTCCGCTTCTAGTGACAATACCCAGGGCGAGATCGGAAATTAACAGCAATGTAAAACGTAGGCGACTAGTATGTTACACCCCAAGGTTACTCCGAATAAAAGGAACGTTAAATAGGTACAGTAAGGAAAAATAGATACAGTACGAGCGAGAAGGTAAGAAAACAGCGTTACAGCATATATTACATCTTATGAATCTGAATGGACTTAGTTATTTGTGTGAGTTAAAATTATTTACTAAATAATAATTCATTATCACATAACCTTGGTGTGTGATACCCAAATATATACCGATGTATGCAGTATGACTGCATAAACCAAGCGACTACTAAGAAATTTGTTCAGTCAAACAAGCCGATTAATATCACTAATTCTGCTAAATGTAAAAGATGCATGCAATTGAATAATGATGAAACAAATAGATATTAAACGTTCATACCATCAAAAAACAGAGCATTTATAATTCCCAATTCATCAGACTTTCTTTCACGCACTTGTTCATCTTGATAAAACGTGTGTAAAATGTCTCTTACTTCCGCTACCAAACAACAACGTGCCACAACGGTAAACAGCAAACACGGAAATGATAAAAACAATGCGCATGTGGAGATGCAGTAGTTAATATTTGGTCACAAAAAATGCACCAATAGAAAGGTAGAGAAATGTGATGTCATCAGCCTTTTTACCCCCGGATAATGTAGTAATGATTTACCACATAGTTGCGTATGTCATTATTACAAGTTTTAAGACAAATTTTTAGACTTTGTCAATGGAACAGTAACAACATTTTGTAAGTAATTTATTAGCAGCTTTGCCTTTATTTTAGTAAAATTGTGTCTATAATGTAGTTGCATTATTAGCATTACAAATTTGACAGTTTTTTTGCTACAGCAGTGCGAATAAGAAGATTATAAATATAATAAGGGTAACTACAAAAAGTTATTTGCAAAATTGTAATAAGCAGTACATACTTATTTTTTGCCGTGAAGAAACATGTTAAAGTTCTCATTGCGTTTGTCTTCTCTCAGTGTATACTTGTACAATCAATTATACGTAATACAACCGTTATTCTCCTCTCGCCATTATCATTTTGAAACATTGAAACGGTGTAAAACCAACTGAAACGGCAATAGCACGTCCACGACACCGACATTGTTGAAAAGTCCCTCTATAACGTTATACGAAGGGATATAAAGCGCTTTATGTTTTTAATTAAGATTGCCGTAAAAATGGACCCAACGTCTAGCGCGGCCGTTCTATATTTCATCGGGCTCCTGAGAGATCGATTCACATTAAATTGAAACGTGTATATATACACAAGAAAGGAGAAGAAGAGATGAAAAAAAAAGAGCCGTACGCCGCCCTTTTCGTGGCGGATATTTTTATATAAGCGTCACGCTGCGTGTTCGATATGGCCTGCATTAAATTGGAAGCAGGGAATCGGGCTGGAGAGGCAACAACAACAACAACAGTACAACAAGAGTTGAGGAGCAGCACGGAAAACACAACACGAGGATATAATAAAATGCACTACGTAATATCGTGCCATCGGGGCAGTTACGTCCGAATATATTTATTACGGTAGGATTCGCAGACAGGCTGCGTTTTTTCCCAGGACCGTACGATGTAGGTACGAGTTTTATTATATGACTTACGACGAATAGTATTTTATAGGTCAATGTTTATGGGATAGATATATCGCTTGAAAAGCTTACATTATGCAATTCGTAAAGTATTTTTCATGAGCTTCTTTTGAAATCCACATAAATTCTTTCTTGAGTATCCCGGTTTATATATATTTTTTTTAATTTAAGGGGGCGTACAAACATAAAAAATTTCGTTTCTGTCAAAGAGGTGCGAGATTAACAAGCTTTCAAAATGTAGATGGCGCGGCCTGTTTCAAAATTGTTTGTGCGAAAAATAATATATACATTCGTATATTTGTGGAAACACATGGAATGTATCACGTGGTCAAATCGAGTGAATCGCGAGGTGCTATTTTTGTGTATATGAGAGAGAAATTCCCTTTTTAGAGGGTAGTTAGAGGAAAAAATTTTGTTTTAGAGGGAATTATTACATGAAATATTACTATTATTATTATTAAATCAATAGAAATTAAAAAAAAAAACTTTATTTTTATTGTTTCTTTTTTGAATTTTATTTTTTTGTATCAGTACACTTATTTCAATTTATTAAAAACTGTTGATAATTTTGTGTTTGCCGCCTAAAAAGCAGGAAATTTTCGTGTCCGCGCGGGCGCCGGGAATTGCCGATGATTGTAAGGCATCGGTTCCTATGTCATTTTTGAACATAAACCATACATAAACAAATAAATATAACATAAACGGGCGTGAAATGGAATGAGAGTAAAAATTCTTTTTTTGTAAAGAGAATTGAGAGTGCTCGAGACTTGCTCTGGGCTTGCCTATTTACTAGATTATTTATTTGTTTTATAGGAAAGGCACTGTTGTAGGATATATTGATGAGAATCAACAGGTTGATGAGAATACGTGGCAAATGTCCATGTTGGTTATATTATCTCTGTTATCGAAATGAAATAATTCTAGGAAAAACTTGAAATGAGCCCAGCCGCTCTGAGGATCGCACTGTTGTGTAAGTCTAATCTAAAAGGCACTTATTGCGAGTACAAACGCATACATTTTTGTCAAAAATAATACATGGAAAGGTGTTAATTATTTCAACATAATAAGTTAGTTGCGACAATTATTGTTATAGCTATTATTGCTAGAAAAGGTCAATCTTTTCGTGATATCGACGTGTTTGGTGTTGGTGCAGTGACATAACCTAAAAATCGCATCTTTTAAGAAATAAGAAAATGTAGTCTGCAAAGGAAAATATATATATTCCATGTAAATCTGCAGTTATTCAAGATCCATATAGCCAATACTACGATCCTCAAAAAGGCTGAGCTCATCTCATATCTTTTCCCAATTTTATCTAGGATATTTTCCTCTGGAGAAGATACAATAATTTATATCGCGAGGAATATTGAGCAAATGACAATTGCACAATGACTTTTTTAAATTCAATTTAGTACTTTGGAGAGACATGGTTTATCGTAAGGGTGTAAATAAAATATTAGAGAATTAATTGCTGGAGGAGATGGAACACATAGACAGAGGAGATAACTGATAAAAAAGTAGTGGTGGACATAATTGAATGATGGACAAGGCATCATTCGGTTATTGATGATCATTAAATAACTCGCCCGTAATTAAGTACCTATTCTTGAATTTAGCAATTTCTGCATTATTATTATTCTGACGTGTATAACTACACTATTATTACTTTCTTTACTTTAAAATGTTTGTATATACGCGGTTTTATTTTTATTTGTACAGTACTATTGTAGCTATGAGGAAAAATAAATATTTTTATAACGAATTACCTTCCAATTGTGAGAAGGAAATAATTTGGACTAACGCAGGGAATACATAACTGAAATGTAACAATTTATCTATCAGTTTTTTTTCCATTTTATTTACAGAAATTTTCGGTATAATTGTTATTAATGAAAATGCAATTAACGTAGGCTATCAGCAATGGATTCAATCTACATTAACATTATTTTTTTTAAATTCTGTGGCGCCATCTTCGAATAAAGTGCTACACTTCTATAATGGACATGAAATCATAAATTTTATAGGATGGCCCATTGTTTTACAAAATGCGTTTTCCTAAGTTTCTCCCAAATGAGTGCATATTTTTCAATTTTTCTTACACATACATAATATACATAAGGATCATAATGACACTCTTCAACCGATTTTTTTCTTTTTTGCCGTTATTTAATTACAGATCCTTTTGCTATTTCTTTATTATGATTAGTGTGAAATACAAATTTATTTCATAACTTAAAACTTAATTAAATATTCTCATTTTTGAAGAAACTGAGGAAATTAAAAATGCATTGTCCCCACCACTTTTCGCCCACCCTTAAATTATAAAGACGTTTTACGTTTCGGAAATTTTATTTTTTCATTTTTTGAAATTATATTTTTGTCCTACAATACATAAAATTTAATGTTTGATTTGAAATTTCTCATTTAATATGAAGTATTTTTTTAATAAAGGTTTTTATTATAATTAAGATACCTACATTATTGAGCTTAGATTAGCTATTTCCATCTTATTTTTTCCACCTTAGAGGTGTTGTCATAACGTTTACATTTTATTATATTATGAACATTTAAACATAAATCATTTGTAAATAACGACCGTACATTAACACAGTCAACAAATAAATAAACAAATAGTATTGTGAGAGGACGTACGATATTTGTCCACTCTGCATTCGCAAAAAATTCGACAGTTTTTATTATAAGTATGATATTTTCGACCTTAAAACTTATTATAATGCGACGACTCACGCTTTTCCTTTTTTAATAATAATAATAATAATAATAATAATATAACTTTATTGCCCCAACAGATCACAACCTAATACAGGACAAAAAATAAACAATGGTAATTTAAATGATAAATGAACAAGTAAGATTGAGGTAACATGTGAAGTTATATATAGCATGCAAAGATTAAAAAAAAGTAATAACAAAGAATAATATGAATTGAAGACAATGCAAAAAAAAATACAAAACAGAAGAATATGAAGATAACAAAAATTAAGATCTATTTCCAATGGAGCATAAAATAGAAATTGGTGTTCCTCACAAACAGTTGGTCCTAGCAGTCGGTATACGGTAACAGCACTGATTTCTAGAAGGGATACAAGGAACAAGGAAGGGTATGCGTTGTAGGAGGAAAAAACAATCTGTGGTATTGTTTAATAGTTTATTTAAAAATTTTAGGCACAATGAATCACGTCTCAAAGTTAATGACGACAAATTATGACGCGTAAAGAGGTCAGTAAAGGGGACACCTTTTGAAGGATAGACACCATCCAGTTTGTAGGATAAAAATTTTAAGAAATTACGATGGATACGATCGAGTTGTAGATATTCACTAGCATAGATAGGATACCATATTAACGCATAGACAAGAAGAGGGCAGGAAAGAGAAAGTAGTAAATCATTGATAAATAGGTTGTATAAAAGAGGACCTGAATTGGAGCCTTGAGGAACTTCAGAGCTGGGAACGAACTCGTAGGAAGAGAAACCATTGTAAAAAACGTAACATCTGCCTTCACTCAAATAAGCATCGAAGAGTTTAATAACTGAAGGAACAAAACCAAAAGAACTTATTTTATGTAGTACACTGAGAAAAATTTATATTTATTTTAAATATAATTCTATTACACATAAACATAATTTATTATTATATATGGGACAGCAACAATATTTGTTTAAATCCAATATAAAATTATTCTAAGCAAATAAAAATAATTTATATTTGGCTTCAACAAACTTTATGTTTTAAATAAATAATATATTATTTTTAAACGTTAAATAATTATGTTATCGCTTAATATAAAAAAAATATTAAATTTAACATAATTTATCTCTTCTATTAAAATATTGTTTGTAGCACATAAAATAAAATTATATTTGAAATGAAAATATATTTTTTTTAATTAAACACCATCATACTTACCTTTAAAATGTATATATCTTTAGTATAAATATAGTTTTTGCTTACTGTTAAAATAAGATTTGTGTAGTTTTAATGGAAATTTATATTAACTTACATTAATTATGGTATCGTTTAACTGTAAACTGATAAAGCACAGTACATATTAATTTGTTAGTTACAACTTCAAATTAATATTTAATAATAGCTGAAATAGTAGATTAAATTAAACACGTTGACATGTTAAAATTTATTATATTATTAAAATTCAATACCCAACTTTTTTATGTCATTCAGTATGTATAATTACTACAAGTACTCATCATTTATTTATTCCAAGTAACTTAGTCTTATCGAGTATAATCATACAAATTTCGGGTTGCATAAATCATAATGTTTACTGGTAATATATAAATAAAAAAGTAATTTGCCATATTTCTTAGATTAAACATTGTACCCAGTGAACCAAATTCAAATTTCCCGCAATTATTTTTAGTAACTTCAACATTAAAGCATGAAATTGCCTACGATTTTGTATTAGATTAATAGTTATTTAAACACCTTTCAGTTGAAGTTACCAAATATAATTGCGGGAATTTGAATTTGGTTTACTGGGTATATTAGACAAAGTAAGTAATTTTAATTATGTATCTGTTTATTTCAAAAGAGAGAAAATGAAAAATAACAATGAAATCAAAAATATGAAAGAAGTGACTGTCTTAAAGACATATAATTTTCCACCGAACAAAGTATACAATACAGGTCCAGAACAAAAAATATATTTTATCTTACCATATGTAGAAAAAGCGGTTGATGAAACAAGTATCACATCTTTTATTTTATACAAAGTACCATTTACATGCACCGGATCAATCTTTACATCAATACCTTCTTACATACTTTGTCCTTAAGAATACGTATTTCTTCAGGTGTTAGAGTTGTTGTATTTGCTGCACTGAATGTAGTATGGCTCTCCCATTACGTGTAGTATCTAACAGTGCTTTAAAACCCTAAAACACTAACTTTAAGTCACTAAGTTCTATAAATAAAACTTCTAGATTACCTCAGGAAAAACTTTTTCAGAATTAATGATTCCACTATCCAACTTAGGTCTAATTAAAGTATTATGTTGCTCGTCATTCAAATTTCTAAAACCTTTCCTGTTGTTGTTTATGGTACTATCCAATTATGAGTTACTCAGTGTAGATGGTAGTGTAATGACTTCTGTGGCTGTAGCTAAAACGTAGCAGAAGTATAGAATTATTTTGATGTACCTATTAGATCTTTAGTCATACACAATATGGTGAAAAAGTTGATTGTGATTAAATTATAATTTATCTAATTTATCGAGTTATTTCAAAATTTTCGAAAAAAAAATGATGTGTGCATTGAGATACCAATAGGTAGGTTTACTATTAGGTAGTTTGCCTATAACCAATAACAACGAAGTAGCAATGGTAGCCAGATAAAAAATGGTACTGCCTATCTAGTTTTTTATTGACGGAATAAATTGTCAATAACTAAAAATCAAGTTTGTTACTTATGATTACTTATTTTAATGCAAATGGAACACAAACTAAGCTGGGTATATATGTATATGTTCAGTACTAACCTAGAAATCCTTCCACCAAATTTTCAAATCCCCAGGTGATAAGCAGATTTTCCATTTTCTGTTGGGATATCCGTTCATTGTAAAAAGAACTTCATTTTAAGTTACACCTGTTTGAGCTGTTATTGTTTTTTTAAATTTCACTGCGTAATGGCGGCCAGCACGGTGTACGTGACTTTCACAAAACGCTAGCATTAACCGATGATTTCCGATTTCATTCGGCCGACAGCAACGCAGCTTGTGATTGGTTAAAAAAAAGCGAGACACTCCGGACTTGAACGAAGCTTCCCGATTGTCGGGATTTTAATATAATATATATTAAGTTTTAATATAAACATATATAAAATAAAATAATGTCTACTGGTAAAATAAACATATTTTTAAAATAAAAATAAAAATGTTTATACTTAAAATAATACTGGTATAATAAATTTATATTAAAACTGCTTTCTCAGTGTAGAATTTGATGGTCTATAAGTCTATAGCATCAAAGGCTCGTTAGAAGTCAATGTAAATAACATCTAATTGTCCACGTCTATCAAGAACCTTGCCTATCTCTTGACTAATGCAAGCCAAATTAGTAATAGTGGAGCGATCCGGAATAAAGCCATGCTGATCAGAAGACAAATACACACGCACATTCTTATTAAATGAAAGTATAAAGATATTTTCATAAATCTTCGCAGTGTTAGATATTATAGAAATGGGTCTATAATTTGAAAGAAGTGTTGAATCATCCTTTTTGAATATAAGGCAAACTTTAGCACGTTTCCATAGGGAAGGGAAAACACCAGATCGAATAAACAAATTAATAATTTTTCTTAGAATTTACTATTATTAGATTATTATAAATTTGACTTACGTTATTTATGTCGGTTTTATCATTCATTGATTTTTTATTATTTTTTATATGCCATATTTCTTTAAACAGTGTTTCATAATAATTGTTATGTAATATATATAAAATTGAAGTTACAGTTATTGTTAATGCATGTTTTGCTAAAGCAGTAGAATTGACATCTTGTGTACTTATGCTATATTTGTGAGAGCAAATTCTTTTTTCTATGCATTGTTGTGATTGTCCAATATAAACCCCTTCACAGTATTGACAATTAGTTCCGTAAATTGTATGTGTTTGTTTATTAAAATCTACTACTTCTTTAGTTTTTGTGAACCATCTTTTATATGAGTAATAAAAAAAAAAATAAACAAAATAGAGATTCCTTTTTTATTTCTCAAAATAGAGTAAGTAGATGATTTTGGTATACTTATAATAATCAATAATAACGACTGTTTGAGGCTTATTGTTATATCTACTTTGCATTGCAAAGTTACAGCTAAAAATTTTGAATTCAAGAAATATATTAATTTTTGTAACAAAAAACAAAATAAAGATTGCAAGCTTTAAGAAATTAACAAAGAAAATTTTTTTCTTGGGAAAAATTCCTCTTAATCATTATAGTTATTAGCAGAAATACATTAATTTGTTAAAAAACAAAACATTTTGGGAGAAAACATATTTGATTTTTCCTAATTTCAAATAGTTACATTACATAGATCTAAAGATAGAAAAATACGACTGCTATAAAAAAAATTATTAGTGTACCTGCATAATAACTTCCATATTGTTCATTTTTATATTCGAGCTCAAGCTTTTTCTTAGAAACTGCATAGCGTTGATATAGCTCGTACAAATGGAGTAGATTTATAAAAAAAAATATATAACTTAGACGTTTAAAATAAGCAAACTTAGAAGTCAAATTACAGGACGTTGTACATTTATACAGGATTGCACACAATCTGTATAAATATGTTCTGCATAATACAGAAATTTATAGAAACCAGACCACATTATTTATCTGTAGCTTTTTGCTCAGAATCCCACCATAAACCTAAGTAATCGAAGAAATAGATCCAAACATCTGCTAATTCATTAGAAAACTTTTAGTTATACATAATTCTTTTAGTTACCTTTTTTTTCATACTCTTCGGTAAGCGTTATTTGGAATAAAATTAAAAGTAGCCCAAAATATTTTTGAATTAATTATCTAGATATTTTCGTTATTTAAATAAACATCTTGAATAATTTTATAAGAATAATGGCCAACTCCAGTAAACGATTAATGGAAGGCTAAGTATTCACGCAAATTAATCCAGAAACTATTAATAACTATTAAGAACAGTTAAAACTATTACCAATATTTAGGTTAATGGTCATGCTGAAAAAATACACCTCTTATTTACTTTGATATTGTAAAATCTTTTTCAAAATAGCATCATTAACACACTACTACTGAAAAAAGTTCTCTTTTCAATTTTCTTACTTTTCAATTTAGACTGTGATAATTGTGTGCGCATTAATAGTGACTTAAAAAAAAATTAGGCTCATATCGTGTCGTGAGTCCTCTTAATTAGCGGGTGTGCTTTTTTCCATACCTACACAGTAAGAAATGGCGCCAGTGTTAATATTCTTAGTGTTAAGGTTGATCAAATAGGGTTATAATTGTAGTGTATTTATACACTTTGATTTAACATTAAAAAAAAGTAGTGTACATAACTACACTAAAAAAAATTAGTATGAAATAATTGCACTAACAGACTACTTATTGTTAGTGCAATTCAACACTGGCAGAGTAAAGTATATACTCTATCAGTGTAACAATAGTCAATTTCTTTGGAGTGCATATGTATTTTCGCGCGCTGTAAATACACATGATCAGTTACGATGCGTTCTGATTGGCCAGAATAGTTGTAACGGTTTAGTGTTCAGTGCTTCAGTGGACAAGACCCTACATATGTAGGTACATCAGCGCCAATACGCTATTCTAGTTAGGTTATGTATTACATACGTGCTGCAGTAAAATAAAAGGAAAGTGATTGTTTTATATTATAAACAATACATTTATTTAGAATTGTATTATAGGAGGATACCATCAGAAAGGGAGAAAGTAAATAGATCGAGATTCTTATCAATTTTCTGATTAATAAAGTGCCGCAGCGTTGAGTTACTGCATCGTCAGTAGAAGAACACCTGATAGCAAGGATGATAAGATGTTCAACATGTTCAAAAAACTACTTTCGTGTTTTGTCGATTCGTTTAATTTCAATATTTGAGTATATTTTTATACTATATAAGTATTGTATATGTATAGAATTATTTTATGTCGGAGTAATTACATTTTATCTCAACAAACACGGTCGTTGCTTTATTTATTAGTGAATAAGGAACTTAATTTACTTTCCTTCCGTTACAGTAGTATTGATAAAACATTTTAATAGAGAGAATTATCTCTTTCTAGAGTTAACAATCACTTTGATGTTGTTTAATGCACACTAGTAGTGGCCTTACGATCTACACTAAAAAATTAGATAAACACTAAGAAGCAGTAACATTCGCACTAGTAGTGATGTACTATATTTACATTAAGGCATATTAAATATCCTCTAACTACTAACACTACTCTTAGTGTTAAAAAAAATTACACTATTTAGAGGGACCTCCATGAACTCGGCGTAGTGTAGTTCTAGTGTTACAAATTTCTTACTGTGTACATGAACAACTATCGTACTTAAAAAAAGAAAAACTCATATATTATTACACTAATACATCATGCATTACCATCCTCGTACACTTCTTCGAAAAAGAACACGTTATAGTAGTTAATTTTTCTCCGAACCAGCACACATTTCCCCACTTTCCCATCAGCGGATCTCACCTCTATAATCGGGCAAGAAAATACGCTCGCCAACGGCCTTCTTCTCTCGAACGACGACGCATTTCCTAGAATATCGCTACAGTCGGAACTCCAACGGCGGAAGACCGGTTATTACGTCGACTTCGCTCGAAGGTAATAATTCTTACCGCGATATTACGCAACGGTGTCAAGAGGTTAGTTAAGGATACTTTTTCTACCTGCCAGCTTGTCGTGGTCGGACGTAGCCGCGGCACCACCAAGCGAATTATGACTAAGCGTACTCTAGTGTTTAATTTCCCAACTTACGCAAGAGATAAGTTAGATGAGTTCATGCTAATGGTGGCAGATATTAATGGGTAATAACCGCAAGATTAATGGCGTTAAAGTGGACGGTATCTATTGAGATTCTAACCGGCAAACAGTGGCGGATTGCCAAATAGGCATATAGAGGGCGCGCGATTATGGGGTCACAAAACAAGGAAAACCTAAGATTCAGCTATTAAAGAATAAATGTATATGGTAATAACATGTTTCCATGGAAAGTTACGACTAACAAATTATATATACCAGGTATTCCAACGTAATTGTTCATTAAAAGTTTATGATGTTCTATTATTTACTTATATTTGAGATTTTGGCACCAGTATCTTGTTCGATTGGAACATAAATGTAAAATACTTAACCAAAATATCACTTCGGTTGACCGAAATGGATGTCAACTTTCTTATTTTAAATAGAATGATCTAATTTTTTATTTATTTTTGGATTCTACAACTATAAATACGTCAGTTTTCATTAGCTATTCCTATAGCTACATGTGCCGTTTTGAGTTAATTTAATTTTTTCTTTCTTTTTAGTCATAATCATTGCATCATTGAGAAATTAATATCTCGATTATAACTGTAAGTAGAGACTCCAAATTTGCTATGTTATGAATGTAGATATAACCTAAGAAACGGTACGCACACTTTACATTCTAACATACAGGGTGTTCAAAACTGAGGAACAAGTGACATATTTTCAAATGCAGAAAACTCATTTTTTTAAATAGAAACACCCTGTATTTTAATTCGAAATTAGAAGTAAATATCATCCCTATCACTTTATATGAGCATTCACTATACCTATTCTTTAATAGATTTGAGATATGAGCGACTTTTTGTTAAACAGACACTAAGTATTCTTTTTTTTTAATGGAACAGCCCTGTATTTTAAATTGGAATTAAGAAGTAAATATCATCCCCTATCACTTTATATCAGCATTCCCTATACCTATCTTTAATAGATTTTGAGATATGAACGACTTTTTGTTAAACAGACTAAGTAGCCCTATCTTTGCTGTGTTTGTAGCTGACTCTGAATGGGATTTAATGTCAATTCATTGACTAACAAAGTGTTTTATGTAGTATCATTGTAATTACACTTTCGTACAACGCATATTAATAGAAATGACTATTCGAACAGAACATTCTTGTATGGTTATTCAAAAATAATACATGAATTTTGACGTGAAATCCATTTCAGAGCCAGCTACAAACATTAAAAATAGGGCTACTTAGTCTGTTTAAACAAAAAGTCGCTCATATCTCAAAATCTATTAAAGATAGGTATTGGGAATGCTCATATAAAGTGATAGGGGATGATATTTAACTTCCTAATTCCGAATTAAAAATACAGGCTGTTTTCTAACATTTGAAAACATGTCACTTTTTTCCTCAGTTTTGAACACCTCTATGTTAGAATGTAAAGTGTGCTTACCGTTTCTTAGAGTAATATCTACATTCATAACATAGCAAATTTGGAGTCTCTACTTACAGTATTAACCGAGATATTATTTCTCAATGAGCAAATGATTATGACTAAAAAAAAGAAAAAATTTAAATAACTCAAAAACGGTAACATGTAGCTATAGGAATAGCTAATGAAAACTGACGTATTTATAGTTGTAGAATCCAAATAAATAAAAAATTAGATCATTCTATTTAAAATAAGAAAGTTGACATCCATTTCCGGTCAAACCGGAAGTGATATTTTGGTTAAGATAATTTGCATTTATAGTTCCAATCGAGCAAGATACTGGTGCCAAAATCTCAAATATAAGTAATATAGACATCATAAACTTTTAATGACCAGTTTACGTGGAATACCCTGTATATATTATATATATTAATACTATATGAGTGGTGAGATGTTAGGAACTCATTATTTGAAAGATATTTGCTAATTTCCAATTAATATCTACAAAGATGTTCTGATTAGAACACAAATTCGTAATATTATATGGAGTAAGCACTAAATTTGCGCTATGCGCTAGTAAATGGATTAAATGTAGAAAAATACATACAAATGTCGCTATTGACAGACATCGATGTTTCCGCCTTTTCAAGGCTGTCAGTGCCAATTTTTGCGACATTTGTATGTACCGAAAAGGCAACATATTTAATCAGAACATATTTGGTAGAATATTATATTGGAAAATTAGCAAATATATCTTTCAAAATAATGAGTTCCTAATCTCACACTCATATAGTATTAATTACATCTAGTGGCTATATATACGCCTTGTGCGGTACATACAAATGTCGCAAAATTGGCACTGACGAGCCTTGAAAAGGCGAAACATCGATGTCTGTCAATAGCGACATTTGTATGTATTTTTTACATTAATCCATTTACTAGCGCATAGCGCAAAATTTAGTGCTTACTCCATTATAATATTACGAATTTGTGTTCTAATCACAACATATTTGTAGATATTATATTGGAAAATAGCAAAATATCTTTCAAAATAATGAGTTCCTAACATCTCACACATATAGTATTAATTACATCTAGTGGCTATATATAACGCCTTGTGCGGTACAAAACAAATGTCGCAAAAATTGGCACTGACGAGCTTTGCAAAGGCGAAACATCGATGTCTGTCAATAGCGACATTTGGTATGTATTTTCTACATTTAATCTAATCTATATATATATATCAGCACTGCGAGCCTAGGAGGCCCATGGCCATTCATTAGTAATTTTCCTTTTCATCTGTTTCTATTCTTCGCTAACTTCTTTCCATCTTCCATATCCTTAGCGTGTTTATATCCTTTTCCAACTTCTGTCCTCAACCTTCCTCTTGGCCTTCCTCTCTCCTCTTTCCGCCAACTGTCCTTGCCATTATCATTTTTGGTATTCTTGACTCCAACATCCTTTCTATATGTCCCATCCATCTCAGCCTCTGCGCCTTCAACCACTCCCATTATATTTGCTTCTCCATAAAGTTCATTCAATTCTTGATTTGTTCTTCTTACCCATATCTCTCCTACCCTCTTCCCTCCAAATATTTTTCTCTCAAACTTTCGCCCCACACAGCTAGCCTTGCTTGCTCCGCCTTGTTTTAGTGTCAAGTTTCACACGCATACAAAACTACTGGCCTTATTACCGTTTTATAATCCTTATCTTCAGTTTCCTCGATACATCTTTCTTCCTTAAAATTCCATTGAGTGCTGCAATACATCTATTCCCTGCCATTAATCTAGCCTGAATTTCCATTTCTAACACCAGCTTTCTAGTTATTGTAAGTTCCTAAGTATGTAAAATTTTCTACCCTCTCGAATACGTATACCCTTCCATTCTCCGTGTCTATTCTTAGATATCTCCTTTTCTAAATTCCTTATCAGACCATTCCATATGTTTTGTCTTCTCTTCACTTACGTATAGTCCAACCTTCTGCCCTTGTTTCTTTCTAATCTTTTTATGATCTTCCTTAATTCTCCTTGCTTCTTGGTCATTATACAAATCGTCAGCAAACGGCAAGCATTGATGTTCTTCTCTGGTATAGAATTCCCGACCTGTTAATTTCCGCCTCTCTTATAACTCTTTCCAATACCAAACTGAACGAAAAGGGATCACCTTGCCTAAACCCCTGTTAATTTCAATTTTTTAAGTTGTTCTGCTGTTTATTCCTAACCATACCCTCTGTCCCTGTCAAGGTTAATCTAATCATTCTTATTAGTTTATTGCTAATCCCATCTGTTCAACGACCTGTACAGTTCCTCTCTCCTATTCGTCATATGCCTGCTTAAAATCTACAAATAGCGCCATTGTTGTTTTTTCCATACTCTTGACTTTCCGCTTGTATTTCCCTCGACACAAAGATCTGATCTACGCGTACCTCTTCCTTGTCTGAAACCACACTGATATTCCCCTAAATTCCTCTTGCCCTTTCCATTAGTTTGTTCTTAATGTGTATTGCCATTATCTTTGTATACTATATTCAAGAGAGAAATACCCCTATAATTCCGACATTCCTTCCTATCTCCTTTTTTAATGCAACGGTAATATGTCCAACCATTCTTTAGGCATCTGTTCTTTTCTCCATACTGCCTCTATTAACGTGTGTATGCACTCACTTAGTTCCTTCCTCCATATCTTACAATTCTGTCGTTATTCCATCACTTCCTGGACTCTTATTCATTTTCAAGTTCGGTATTATCTCATTAATTTCCTCTATAGTTGGTAGTTCTTCTTCTTTCTCTGTTTGCCACGTCGTGCTACCCCTGTCCAGCTTTCTCTCTTCCTCCACCTCTTCCTCCACTTCTTCACCATTCAGTAATTACTGAAAGTACTCACTCCATCTTTCTAGAACTTCTTCTTCCTTGGCAATTAGATTCCCTTTTTATCTTTGTAAAAGACTGCTTTGTTTAATAGGCTCTTCCTTTCTTCCTTTTATTATTTGGTATAGATTCGCATCTGGTTATTTTTGTAATTTTCTTCAATCTTCTGCAGTACCTCTTCATTATATTTCCTTTTCTTCTCTCTTATTAGTTTTTTGGTCTTCCTTCTTTGTCTCTCGTAAGCCATTTTTGCTTCTTCCGTTCTTTTCGTTCAACATTTTTATCCGTAACTTTCCCCTTTCCCCAATTTCCTCCTACAGTCTTTCATCAACCATTGCTCTCTTTGTTCTTTAACTTTCTTCTCGCACTTTTGAGGCCACTCTCTCTATCCTCAGCTTTCAGCCCTATCCACTTTTCTTCTATGTTGCTCTTCTCCTCCATGTCCGCTAGCTCTTTTTGTAACTTTTCTTCATATACTCCTTCCTTTCCGCCTACTTTTTAGCCTAATTGGTTTGTAATGTATTTGCTTTCTACTATTCCTAATTTCTGGCACAACTTGCTTCATTCTTGTCCCTACCATGAAATGATCGGTATCCCATCCAGGCCCTATAATTTACATTACTTTAGCTTTTCAATTAGTATAGGTCAATTTGATTCACAGTTCTCCCATCTGGTGACACCCATGTACCTTTATATATTTCTTTTCTTTGAAAGTATGTACTTAGAATGGTCATATTTCTTTCCCTAGACCAGATCAATTAAGAATTTACCATTTTCATTGGTTTTTTCGTGTTTGCTATGTCCTCCTATTGTCGGCTTGTATATTTCCTTTTTAACTAACGACATTATTCAGCATTAAAATTTGGGATTTTTGCAATTACCGGAAGTCGCCAAGAACTTTATTACTTTAAATGTAAACACCTTACACTTTATCACACTGAAAAAAAGGTTATTTTTCGCAAAGAAATACGTATTTTCGAAAAAAATTATTTCACACTGAAAAAAGTGTATAGTTCTTTTAAACAAACATGCATTGTTTTAATCACAACGTAAGTTTCCTATTCGACAAACGGATGGCAATTTTTCTTTGACAAAGTCGTTTGTTTAGAATTCAAGCAAAAGTTATATGCGTTCGTTGGAAATGAACATGTAATTGAATTAATATTGAATTAATGTTTACTGTGTTGCTGTGAACTGAAGGTCCAAACATAAAATTTAAAGAGAAATTAAAAATGACAAAATTAATTTAGCTAGCTCAGCAAAAATGAATTCAAAAGGGTGCCAGAGATACTTAAATCTCAAGGTAGCTTCTAAAAAAGTTAAAGTGGGCGATTGTAAAATTAGACTTTCTTTTAAATCCCCAAAAATAGAACTGGCAAAACCAAAAATAAAAGAACTAGTGATTTTAAAATGATATTTACAATCATTAAGTTTATTTTTTAAAAAAAAAGAAAAAAAAAACATTTAATTACAATAATGATGATGCAGAAAATGAACCGTGAATTTATGATTCTGGACAAACAAAAACTGCAAGAGATTAATATGACAAAGGACGATTAATAAATCCTTTAACAAACAAAATGGAAAGATTCGTTCTAGAAGGAATTTCTAAAAAAAATCATCCAGCGCGGTCATGAAATCTAAACTATAATTTACCACGTGGAGAAATAGATACAATTTTACATTGAAATTTAAAATTTAATAGCTCAAAGCTTCACTTCACCTTCCCCGAGGTGATTAACAAAAATACAAAACAATTAATAAGAAACGGATAAATTTAACCACACTTTCGCGGAATCCTCTAGAACGTTTTTACAATAATTACTGATCTAAAATCCAAAATGTGTACACAATTAAACAATACAGCAATAATTAAATATGTGAGTTCCTTGAAAGCTAATCAATCAAATAACCGAGCAACAATTTAAAATAAAAATGAATTTACCTCAACGGCAATAAAAAAAAAACAACAACTCTACTTACGGGCAACTTTCAACGAACTGCTTGCCCTTTTCAAGGCCCCCGCATATATATGAAATATACAATCGTGCGTTGAACGCAGAACGCACTCTAAGAAAACTCTAACAAATATACTAACCAATACGGGAGTACGCAAATGTACAAATAAATGATTTTAAATATATACAACTGGCCAAAAGAAATGAAACAAACAATTAATTCAAAATTCTTAATAAAACTTAGAATAGTGGAAACTCTGACATTGTTTTGACAAGGCTGATAAGGAATAAATAAAAATACACATTTAAATTTCCGAAACCCGGGGTGCCATACCACAGCCACATCTCCCAATTGTTAAGGGGAAAACGAAAGTTTCGGAGAAAATTGAGTGTTTCTCCTTAAAAATTGTACGCACACGAAAAATAACATTCTGAAGTGTCTCGCACTAAAAAACAATACCGTATCTCCGCACACAGGGGTGAAAACGTCACTTCGGGTGATGAAAACTACCGGGGTCGTGGTGGGAGTGTCCAACATACCATCCGTTGATACAGTGTCCACAGCAATCGGCATAGCAGTCGGTATGGCAGACGATTGGCAGTCGGTGTGGCAGTGGTGGGTCTGCATCATGAAGAACTTCTTCACTCCATGGATGTACTCTCGCTTGTACTCCAGAAGGATAACTCGAAAAATAGAAACATTCTTTTAAATTGTGCTCCAACATCGGCTTCAGGAACGGGATTTTAAATTTGACAGGGTTTGACTTGACTTCATTAAGACAGTGTTTCGGCATCAATGACAATAATGGGCAACTTATTTTCGAAGGATACATGCTGGTTGAAAATTTCTTGACTTCAACTTCAAACTTCTCATTCGAATTGATTTCAACTTCATTCTTCTCATTATGATTGTTTCAATTTGATTTTCGACATCTGGGGATTCGATGTGGGAATTGATAACTTCTTCTGGGAATTCTTCTTCAGAATAGTTGACTACTTCTGGAATTTCTTCTTGGAATTGTTGATTACTTCTTGGGAATTCTTCTTGGAAATTGTTGAATTATTCTGGGAATTCTGCTTGGGAATTGTTGACTTTTCTTTCTCTACCTCTAACTCACCAAAACCTCAACCTCGACATCCTCTTCGGATCCAACATCTCCAACAACTTTTTCGCTACCTTGTATATCATCACCTCTAACTTTTCCGAACCTTGTATTTCAACTTAAAACTATCCTCACAATATTTCATTTTTTCATCATCCTTTTCATCATCAACATTTCATCATAATTTTCCATTATTTCAAACATCATCAATTTCATCATCAACATTTTCATCATCATTTTTTCCTCCTTCTCTACCTAAACTATTATATTATTTTCCCTTTCTCTACCTAAATCATCAACAACTTCCTCTTCCTTTCTTTATTCAAAACATCAACATTTTCATCAACTTTATCTCCCTTTCTTTATCTAAATCATCAACAACTTCATCAACTTTATCTTCCTTTCTTTATCTAAATCATCAACAACTTCATCAACTTTATCTTCCCTTTCTTTACTCAAATTTAACAGCATTATCATCAACTTTCTCCTCATTAGAAGTATCTGAACCCGATTGATTTTATCCCTTCCGTCTGAATCTCTTTCTTTCTTTTATTCAACAACACGGTAATTTTTTCAAAACATCCATCCATTTTCTCAATACTTCTGTCATAAATTCTGTATCATTGTTTCATCATTGCCATCATCTCATACATACTACTAATACTTTCCTTAAACTGTCTCCCTGAATATCCTTTTCGTCCATCCTTCCCTTTGTTCCTGCCACAATTTCCTTTTCGTCGATCCTTCCCTTTTGTCCTGCCACAACCGACTCCTTCCTGCCATGAGTCCCTGGTTCCGCCAACTCTGGTCTCCAGGAACATCCACTTCCTGATCCCTCGTGGTCCTGTCCATCTTCATACTCGCAGCGTGTAACATAAAAAGTTTATAAAACGCACACGGTCAGCCTTGTCAACGCAACGAGAAATTCTCACAAATTCAAAACACGGGATCCTAACCTTACTAATAACAATTACAATCATATCGCGCCACACGTTGGGATTGCCAAAAATTATGCTGTGAACTGAAGTCCAAACATAAAATTAAAGAGAAATTAAAAATGACAAAATAATTTAGCTAGCTCAGCAAAAATGAATTCAAAAGGGTGCCAGAGATACTCTAAATTCAAGGTAGCTTCTAAAAAAGTTAAAGTGGGCGATTGTAAAATTAGACTTTCTTTTAAATCCCCAAAATAGAACTGGCAAAACAAAAAATAAAAGAACTAGTGATTTTAAAATGATATTTACAATCATTAAAGTTTATTTTTTAAAAAAAAGAAAAAAAAAAACATTTAATTACAATAATGATGATGCAGAAAATGAACAGTGAATTTATGAATTCTGGACAAACAAAAAACTGCAAGCATTTAATATGACAAAGACGATTTAAAATCCTTAACAAACAAAATGGAAGATTCGTTCTAGAAGGAATTTCATAAAAAAAAATCATCCACGCGGTCATGAAATCTAAACTATAATTTACACGTGGAGAAATAGATACAATTTACATTGAAATTTAAAATTTAATAGCTCAAAGCTTCACTTCACCTTCCCGAGGTGATTAAACAAAAATACAAAAAATTAATAAGAAAACGGATAAATTTAACACTTTCGCGGAATCTCTAGAACGTTTTACAATAATTACTGATCTAACATCCAAAATGTGTACAACAATTAAACAATACAGCAATAATTAAATATGTGAGTTCCTTGAAAGCTAATCATCAAATAACCGAGCAACAATTTAAAATAAAATGATTTACCTCAACGGCAATAAAAAAAACAACAACTCTACTTACGGGACACTTTCAACGAACTGCTTGCCTTTTCAAGGCCTCCCGCATATATATGAAATATACAACTCGTCGTTGAAACGCAGAACGCAACTCTAAGAAAAAACTTCTAACAAATATACTAACCAATACGGGAGTACGCAAAATGTACAAAAATAAATGAATTTTAAAATATAACAACTGGCAAAAGAAATGAAACAAACAATTAATTCAAAATTCTTAATAAAACTTAGAATAGTGGAAACTCTGACTTGTTTTGACAAGGCTGATAAGGAATATAATAAAAATACACATTTAATTTCCGAAACCCGGGGTGCCATACCACAGCAGTAAGTTTCCTATTCGGACAAACGGATGGCAATTTTTCTTTGACAAAGTCGTTTGTTTAGAATTCAAGCAAAAGTTATATGCGTTCGTTGGAAATGAACATGTAATTGAATTAATATTTACGCAACTTTCTCACTCGTTAACATTATCGAAATTACTTTTAATTAGTGTACCTTTATTTATAGCATCACGATTATCTTGATATACGAGCCCAGGTCGGTGTCTCGTAATAATATTCGGTAAACAAAACGCTCCTGCTGTTTAGCGTGCCCGGTCAGAGATATTTTTAACGCCTTGTGTCAAAGTTTAACGCTTCACGGAGCAAGTAAGGGTCTCTCTGCATTGTTTAACGCGCACACCTAATTAATAATTATAATCACATTAAGGTATTCCCTCCTAATGCCTTCCCAAGTTTTAACAAGTCAATCGACAACCGGGAATTATAACGATATTAAGTGTGTGAGACGTAATTACTGGCATTACGCTGCTGAAGTTTGTACAATTAGTGCTTTTCTTTGTTGGTTATAAGCCGAAGTCGATGCAAATTTGCCAATTAGATGTTCATATGTAGTTATATAGTTGATGAGACGTAAACTTATGTAAATGTATAAAAAGAAGCTAACCTTTTTATTGAAGGAAACTATTAATTATTCTTGAAACTCCCCAAGCATACACTGTACGGGAATATAATCTTTTGTCCTTAGCATTCTTTATCTGAAATAACAGCTGAATATTTTGTATTAGATCTGATAATTCAATACTATTAATAACAATTTCAGTGCTAGTACCTAAACAATAAAAAATCTAAGGAATTTACATCAGCAATTTTATATACGAATACATCTTGTCACATATTTTCTTTACCCATTTACTTTAGGGAATTTACTTATAGTCAGCGCTGGGTAATACATTTCAAATGTATTGTATTGCAATATCTCATTAGTTTATTGTATTGCAAGTTTGTTATTATTGTTATATTGTATTGAAAATTAGTTAATGTTTAATTATTATTTATTTATATTTTTTAAAATATTATACTATATTACTTAAATGCATTCATTAATGAAGGTTTCAGTTAATAATAATAAATATGTAAACTAAAGATTCATAATTTATATTATTATTATACATTTCAAATGCATTGTATTACAATATTTCATTAGTTTATTGTATTGGAAGTTTGCTATTATTGTTATATTGTATTGAAAATTAGTTGATATTTTATTATTATTTATTTATATTTTTTAAAATATTATGCTATATTACTTATTGCATTCATTAATGAAGGCTTCAGTTAATAAAAATAAAATATGTAACCTAAGGATCATAATTTATAATTATTATTATAACATTTCAAATGTTATTGTTTATTGCAATATCTTCATTAGTTTATTGCTATTGCAAGTTTTATTATTGTTATATTGTATGAAAATTAGTTAATGTTTTATTATTATTTATTTATATTTTTTAAAATATTATACTATATTACTTAAATGCATTCATTAATGAAGGTTTCAGTTAATAATAATAAATATGTAAACTAAAGATTCATAATTTATATTATTATTATACATTTCAAATGCATTGTATTACAATATTTCATTAGTTTATTGTATTGGAAGTTTGCTATTATTGTTATATTGTATTGAAAATTAGTTGATATTTTATTATTATTTATTTATATTTTTTAAAATATTATACTATATTACTTAAATGCATTCATTAATGAAGCCTTCAGTTAATAAATATTAAATATGTAAACTAAAGATTCATAATTTATATTATTAATATACATTTCAAATGCATTGTATTACAACATTCATTAGTTTATTGTTATATTGGAAGATTTGTTATTATTGTATTTATTAATTAGTTGTATTTATTATTTTTTATAAATTTAAATTATACCTATATTACTTAAATGCATTCATTTAATGAAGGCTTCAGTTAATAATAATAAATATGCAAACTAAAGATTAAAATTATATTATTATTATACATTTCAAATGCATTGTATTACAATATTTCATTAGTTTTATTGTATTGGAAGTTTGTTATTATTGGTTATATTGTATTTGAAAATTAGTTGATATTATTTATTATTTATTTATATTTTTAAAATATAATAACTAATACTACTTTAAATGCCATTCATTAATAAAGCGTTTCAATTAATAATAAAAATATGCAAAACTAAAATTCATAAATTATATATTATTATTATATATACATTCAAATGTTAGTATTGCAAATATTTCTATAGTTTATTGTATTGGAAGTTTGTAATTATTGTTCTATTTGATTGAAAATGAGTTAATACTTATTATAATGATATATTTATTATATTTATTAAAATATACTATATTACTTAAATGCATTCATTAATGAAGGCTTCAGTTAATAATAATAAATACGTAAACTAAAGGTTCATAATTTATATTATTATTATATATTTCAAATGTATTGTATTTGGAAGTTTGTTATTATTGTTCTATTGTATTGAAAATTAGTTAATACTTTATTATTATTTATTTATATTTTTTAAAATATTATGCTATATTACTTAAATGCATTCATTAATAAAGGTTTCAATTAATAATAATAAATATGTAAACTAAAGATTCATAATTTATATTATTATTATTATACATTTCAAATGTATTGAATTGCAATATTTCATTAGTTTATTGTATTGGAAGATTGTAATTATTGTTCTATTTTATTGAAAATTAATTAATACTTTATTATTATTTATTTATATTTTTTAAAATATTATACTATATTACTTAAATGCATTCATTAATGAAGGCTTCAGTTAATAATAATAAATATGTAAATTAAAGATTCATAATTTATACTATTATTATACATTTCAAATGTATTGTATTACAATATTTCATTAGTTTATTGTATTGGAAGTTGGTTATTATTGTTATATTGTATTGAAAATTAGTTAATATTTTATTATTATATTATGTTTTTTAAAATATACTGTATTACTTAAATGCATTCATTAATGAAGGCTTCAGTTAATAATAATAAATATGTAAACTAAAGATTCATACTTTATATTATTTCATAAACAAAATTAATGTTCAAATTTATTACAACATATCAAATGTCGGGAAATTTTAAAATAGATAAAATATATATAAAATAAAATCTTTGGAATGTTTTTCAAAATTAAAAGAGTGACATGAAATTGTCAAGATGATGTAAGATAAATGGGAAGCTGTATACAATAAAAGCATTCATAGCATATGTTCTGGTACGCATGGCGATATAAAAGTGATTAATTATTATTGATTAGAAACGAAATTTGTTTGATTAGAAGGTAATACAAAAGTTATTGAATTAAGGATCGAAATTAGAATTACAAAATATTAAAACAAATACATTGTATCTTACAGTTCGGGAATGTTGGTTTTAAAAGAATATACCTAAACTAACTGGATGGAAGAACTGATTGAAGGGGACATTATAACGAAAAAAACTAACTTAAGGTGTGAAGCTCGAACATTTATTTCTACTTATTAATTACTAAATTCAAATACACATGATCATAGAAAAATTTAGCGAGTTAAAGATTGAGTTAGGTTTTTATATAAAAATTCTAAGAAATAATATAAATTATAAATATTTGTCATTAATTGAAATATTTTCTTTTATTATTAAAAAAATTGTTATCTACTGAGGTGAAAAATGACATATCTTTTAATATTAGAACTCACAAAATAATTTTCCCTGAGAGAGTAACATTACAGTATTTAAAATATAATCCTATTAATATTTAATATTTAAAATGCCCTAATATAAAAAATATTTGTTTCATGTACTTAAAATATACTACTATAAACCATAGTATTTAAGTGATTTGTTATCGGTTGTTATAGAGGAAAAGTCTTACGTTTTTATTTATACCAGTGTAAATAAAATATATTTAATGGTAAATAAACAAAAAAAACAACAATGAAAGAAAAAGTGAGTTAACACTCTGCGTATAAGTACAATATTGATTATGATAACTGCGTACTGTGATGACGCCTACATGATAGTAAATAAATTAATTCATGTATTTTTAAATATACAAAATACTTCAAAAATATATTTCAAATATAAAATACAAAATTGATGAATATTTGAACTTTAGCCCTGAATATAGTTTGACTTTGCAAATTAACCTTCAAAATACAAGTGCATCCTACAATATGTAAAATCACTTCCTGCATTTTCTTTTGGTATTTATCCCTACATTGCTAGCGCAAAAATGTTAATGATTGTTAGAGCTGCTGCAAATATTAAGATAGTATTTGCAGTAAGCATTAGTAGTAGTAGTCTTGAAACCAATTTTGCTTTCTTATTATAATAAATACAAGGTATCGTAAAAAAATACTGAAAGTAATAAGTAATTTACTAAAAATGCATTTATCCAGTGCAAAGTAATTATTCTCTTAAGTGTTTTAAGATATTTAACCATTTACACCCTAAAAAAAATGTGGTAAAATTACCCCAAAAATAGGAGGCAACTGGGCTACCTCCTACTTTTGGGGTAATTTTACCACATCTTTTGGGGTAAATTTATAATTACCCCAATTTATAAGTGTAGAGTAAAAGTGAATGTACCTTATGTACTTTCGCAACACTTTAAGGATTTAAATTACTTAAGAATAAGCGAACGCACTTCAAGTATTTTTAAACTATATTTTATCTATGTTGATGTCCAAGCACACTTGCTGTACATACCTACCATATTGTATACTAAAATATACATATATCTAAGTACCTACTGCTGTGGTTAGACAACCCATTTCGCTGAGTGTATTTTAAGTTGCATATTTATTGGTTGTTTTCTTTGCTTAAACAGGTGATATTCAGTTTACCGAAAATTTTTCACAATTTTAATTTTGTTTTGTATAAATTTAGTTAAAGAGTTTACTGTATCATTTTAATTTATTTAATGTTAAGTTTTTTAATTATGCCATTCATTAAATTGTCTATTGTTCGCTTGTGCTGATTTAATGTGGATTCTATTAAATATTGTCGTTGAATTGTTATACGTCTGCGTTGTACGATTTTGAGAGAGGGATTATTGTAAGAAAAACAATTGTAGAATTTTGTTAAGGACTTTCTTGTTCGACTATTGACGTGAAGTAGACGTATTTTGTATATGTTGCCATTTTGTTATCCATTTTGATATTGTGAAATTTAACAAAATTAATCTGTTTTTATTTAGTCAACCAAGGAACTTTTATTGTAATAAACGTTAATATATTGAAGTGTGCACTTTATAGATATAAGATCAATTATTATTTTTTGTTTAGGAAGATATATTTTAGTTTTTTTTAAAGAGTTAATTTTCTGTTATTCAATTTTGCTGTTTCATTTTATTTCGTGAAACCACGTGGATAGAAATTCAAAGGTTGTGTATTTTGAAAAATCTTCCTGAACAAACAAAACTTTTGCTTTGTATAGGAAATAGCATTGTCATATTTTAATTTATAGTCAAGTGCAGTTTTTATTTTAGGCCAGAACCTTCAGTTCAAGGTTTATTTCTGTACAATCTGTAATTTAACCCGTTGTTGAAATAAATTGTTTGTTAATTAGCGTCATTGGGTTAAAAAATCTGTTCTTTTATTTTATTTTAAACCTTTTTAATTTTGCGGGGTAATTAAGAAAGTCAGATTTCTTTCACTCACATTTACTTTTCGTGGTTAGATTCAAGTTTTAATTCGCGAGGGTAACTCTGAGGTAGTAGTTCTTTTGCGTCCATTTAAATATTTTCTGTTGAGCTAGCTAATTTTATTTTCTTTTTCATTTTAAAATTCATTTTGCATTTTTGAATTAATTCAATCAGTACACAGTAGTTTTAAAGTATGAATATATTAATAGTTGATCAATAACATCGTTTTAATATAATGCGATGTAGAATGTTTATTTAATTTTAAATGATACGATTTTTGTTATTGATTTAAACATCCCAAACCAAATAATTGCAATGCTAATGGATAAAATATCAGTAAAGAACTTATAACTGCATAACATGTTTCATTATAGCGATGTTGGAAAAGATGAGATGGCATTTTTATCGTTTTATTGTTTAGATATTTTCTCTTTGATGCTTTATTTTAGTATAAGAGACTATATCTCCTGAATATTTTTTTCATTATTAATGATGTGTTGAAAGTTGATAACTATTGATTTAATATATTAATAATTAAAAGCCACTGATACAAAAATAGGTTTTTTCATGCAAATATATTTCGGTATATTTCAAATTTGATTCTATAACATTCAATAGAAGAAAATTTTAAGGTTATTTATTCTAGAAAATCCGTCAAGTAACATTTACCTCGTATCAAAAAGCAATTCTTGACGTATCCAGCCTACATATATGTTGAAAATATGCTAAACCGTTCTTAAAATAATAGGTTATTAGCTATAAAAAAATGTCTTGTTATACCCATTGCCATATTGGTGAAAGCTAATATCTACCACTGCTTTCGAAATAATTTTAGTTTGTTTGCTACGTAGATTACGTTTCTTTTGGTGATATATAAAACCACACGACAAAAACTTTCATGCAATATCTGCATTAAAAATGTGCATGAATTTTTATAAATTATTTTCTTGATGAAAAAACTATCTACCTGACACATATTTTCAATCAATTTCTTGATATTCTATAATGTATGTTCACCTAACGCAAACACAATTATAATTAAATCACTCATTCTAAAATTACTACTTCCCAGGTACCTAACTAAAATTAGGATTCCTGACAATTAAACATTATATATTTATATCCGAAGAACTAATGGATTGTTAATGGATATTTAATTATATATATTATAAGCAAGCCATTTTTGTATTATGTGAAAGGACTTGAAGTATTGAAAGGAAACTTTTAATTAATATAGCTGCTATTACCTAGCTTGTTGTTGTGGATATCCTTCGGCGGTAAAAAATTACTAAGTTTATGTCAAAAACGAAATCTTCAAAAAATGTGGAACGCTTCACGATTTTGCGTGTCATCCTTGCGCAGGGGCCATGCTAATCTTCTCTGTATCGTTCCAATTTTAGTATATGTACCGCCGAAGCGTGTACACTAGCTCCTCTTAACTACACATATTTATGCTCATTGCCCGGGTTTGAATGCCCGTGAGTATCATATTATTTAAATACTTCATAGATAATTAAAGAGGTGTAAAATTGGGTATGTTGTATCTACAGTTCGATAAAATAGAGCACGTATTTTTTTTAGAAATTTTTTCATTAAAATAAATTTTACGGGTGTTTAAATAAAATTGATTTTTAAAATTAAAGTCATATAATATGGAATCGATCCGCATACCTGGTAACGTGTAGTTCTAGTTGCCTATTTATAAGTACTACCGAACAAGAGCAGAGTGGCGCAGTGGAAGCGTGCTGGGCCCATAACCCAGAGGTCCGTAGATCGAAACTACGCTCTGCTAGTTTTTTTTTTTTTAATTTCTTCATATAATAATAACACTTGGAGTTTTATTTTACAGTAAATTGAAATTATATATATTTAAGCATTACAAAATAACTTATTATTTTTTAAAATAATTTATTTACCCTACATATTTATGCAGATTGTCTGTCGCAAAAGTCCGGATAACGTACAACTACATATGCATATCTATGTAAAAAAAAGAAATAAAGAAATATCCAGACGAAAGAAAGATTGAATGGCAACGCCCCTCCTAGTGGGTGTCAATTTTACGATAACATCATTTATTATGGTGCACGTACATTGTAGGGTGAGGTTATCGTGATATACATACGCATGTGGTTGTATGTGTCGTGTCGTGTATCGTTACTTTTCACAGCGCCAGATGGTATATAAAACTATAGTGTTCATTTAAAGCTTTAGCAATGAAAAAAAAAATATATTTATAGCACTTAAAATAAGGCAAGTTCTTGTTAATACAGCATATTATTGGATACATATTGCTGCTGTGCTGTTTGGCACCCCGGGGTTTGTAAATTCGGTGTTATTTCATTTTTTGAAATCAATCTTTATCGATGCGTCGGGCAAATTCTCTCAGAAATTAATGTTTTATTTTTGGATAAGATTTTGTTAATTGATTTGATTGTTGGAATTATAATTGTTATGTTTAAATTTAAATTCATTCAGTTGTACATTTTGCGTGTACCAGTATTGTATATAGTTCATTGTAATATTCTAGTTTTTTTTTTCTTTGCGATTCATGCGCTGCTTTAGCACGCAATTGTAAATTGTTATATGTATGCGAAGTTTGGGCCTCTCAAGGGCAGTTCCTTGAAAGATACCGTAAGTACATGTTATATTGTTTTCGTTGCTGCCATTTTTGGTTATTTCATTTAATTTAAAAATTTTGTTTCGTTTAATTTGAAATTATTTCATCAATCAGGGAACTCTGTAAATAATAATTGATATTATATTTTTGTGCACATATTAGATATAAAATCCGTTATTTTAATTTATTCTAGAAAATATTGTTTTTTGTTTAAAGAGTTTAAATTTTTCCGTTTCTAGTTTACTGATTTGATTTTTAATATTTAATCATCTCGTGTAAGGTGAAAAGAAGCCTTGTGCTTGTAATTAAATTTCGACTGTGTAAATTTGCTTGTTTTGTCCACGTTTAAATTTAATTTTGTTTGGTTTAAAATTTGAAACCACGTGGATTTTTTGTGTAATAGGATTTTCTTCTAGAACAAATCTACCTCTTTGTTTGTTTAAAGGATTTGTATCGTCCTTTTGTAAATGTAAATTCATGCAGTTTTTGTTTTCGGCCAGAATCTTAAATTCATGGTTTTGTTTCTGCATAATTGTAATTAAATGTTTTTTTTTTTTTTTATTATAATAAAAATTAATGATTGTTAACGTCATTCAAAATTTCTGTTCTTTTACGTTTGATTACTTTCACCCACATTTTACTTTTCATGTTTAGTTTAATTCTGAAAATAACCTTGAGGTTATTAGTTCTTTTGCGCCCTTTTAAATTTTTATCCGCTGAGCTAGTTAATTAAATTTTGGTTTTTCATTCTTTATTTCACTTTGCATTTTTATGCTGGTACCATCAGTACACAGCAATATGTATTTATTTTTGTAAAGGCGTAAACGTTCAAACTTAAAAACGGATTCATTTGTTTTCGTAATACCTTTTAATTAATTTACAAATAACTAAGAACAATCAATAAAAACATGGAAAATATAACACTGAAGAGCTGTTTTTAGGGAATAGAGTTTGATGCATTGTCATACCTATCCTAAAAAATAATTAATATTGTCATTAAAAAATATTGAAGATGTAGAAAAAATGAATGTATTTCAGTTATCAAGTGTCTTGAGTTAACTACTACAATTCAACATTTCTTTTTCAATGCGGAAAATACTTCTTCAATCGTTTCATAAATAATTTTCGAAAAATTCTATTGTTAAAATCTTGGAAGTTTTAAACTGAAAATATAATAATAGTTCTATTTTTTTTTTTTTTGCGAGTGCATCTAGGTTTATATAATGAAAAACGAATTTGATTAATTTAAACTGCATCTATTATACTGCTTATTCCATTAATATTTTTGGGTACCTACTTGCTTTTTGATCTTTCTTTTGATATACACTAGAGTCGCACACACAGAATTTTCTGTTCAAAAATGCTAATTATCTTTTGTTCAAAATTTAATCATAATTTGACGTAAAAATTAGTTAATACGTATAATTACCGTATACTTATTGTCAATGTAATGTTCAAATTTAAAATATGAATGTTAAATAAAAAGTTCGTGTTCCAATCTTCATGGGGATATATTTAAACTATCTTTCACAACATGTTAAACTAGGGTCTCCTCTGTCAGCTGGGATTAGTCATATGCTGGCTCCAAATGCCTTTGTCCTCTGATAATGTTTGTTCAAAATCGCACTGTCGAGAAATGTTATTACTAGGGTCTTCATTGTCGTGCCAGGCTTTATTGTCGTGCCAGGCTTCATTGTCGTGCCAGGCTTCATTGTCGTGCCAGGCTTCATTGTCGTGCCAGGGTTAGCCGAAAGAGGCTCTCTACCCCATTGTCACCACCTACTGCGGCAAAAGTCGCGCCGCAGGGAAATATGGAATGTTATTACAATTGAGAACCATTCCAGTTATGGGTTGCGCCGTACGGTCTAGGCAGAGTGGGAGATTCGTCTTCGAAATGAGTGTAGTACAGTGGAGTGGCTAAGTGGTCCATATTGCACCTCCTGATCCTCTTCTTTCTTCCATCTTGGGAGATCTTACGAGACGATGAGTTAAAATATAAGCCACTTAATTTATTTATTTTTTTTTTTTTATCTTTTTATTTTATTTATTTTCTACTTTTTATGTTTTGTATCCGCTCCATGTCGCTTTGTGATCACCATCTCTTTTTATTAAGGCGTACAAAATATTATATATATACTGTTTTTTTTATTATTTTTTTTTTATTTTTTAACTCTTTTATTATTGTTTTTGCCTTATCGTTATTCATATACCTCTATATGCACTTTTTTCTTTTTCTTTTTTTTTCTCTTTTTTTATTTTCTTTTTATATGTTTTGCATCCGCCCCATGTGGCTTTGTGATCACCGTCTTTTTTTTATCAACTCGTACAAAATATATACATTATTCTTTTTCCACCAAAACGTTATAAAGGTTTCGTCAAAAATCAGGAAGTTATAAGGCCGCTTTACAGTTCGCAATTTTTCGTATTGCGTGCAATAAAATTGCGCGCAATGAAATATTTGAACACGTTCTATTCCGTGCAGTATCAATAAGATTGCACACAGCTGATCGAAATCCATTGAATGCGCATGCGCTATTTGTATTGCACGCAATTTTATTGCACGCAATATGAAAAATTGCGAACTGTAAAGCAGCCTATACAATACAAGTTAAATTTAAATGCAAGATTACAAACAAAGTGTGAATGAGCCAATCTTAGCTACTGAAGTTACTTGTAAAATACAATGAAAGTAAAAAGAGACAAACAGTTATAAATGCATACAAATATACATAAACAAAGTATCGACAAAACAGACTGACAAAACAAACAACTGATGTCGACAGTTTGTTCAAAAAAAAGAAAAGAAAAACAAAGATCTTTGCCTTTTTTCCTTTCTTTTTTTTTGTTATATTTTTTGCTTCTTTTTTTCTATTCTTCCACATAATTACGACCGTGTAGCATCTAGTTATGTATATTTTTTATTTTTTTTTGTTATTTTTTTGTTTTTTTTGTAATTTTTTTTAATTTTTATTATTTTTTTTTATTTTCTATCTCTTTTATTATTATTTTTGCCTTATCGTTATTCATATACTTCTATATGCATTTTTTTCTTTTTTTATTTTATTTTATTTTTTTCTTTTTATAATAATATATTTTGTATCCGCTCCATATGGATTTGTCATCATTGTCTCTTTTTATTAACTCGTACAAAATATCATACATATATTGTTCTTTTCCAACAAAACGTTACAAAACTTTCGAAGCTATACAATACAAGATAAATTAAATTGAAATGCAAAATTACAAACAAAGTGTGAATGAGCCAATCTTAGCTACTGAAGTTAATTGTAAAATACAATGAAAGTAAAAAGACACAAACAGTTATAAATGCATACAAACATACATAAACAAAGTATCGAGAAAACAGACAACTGATGTCGACAGTTTGTTCAAAAAAAAGAAAAGAAAAACATAAAGATCTTTGCCTCTTTTCTTTTCCTTTTTTTATTATATTTTTGCTTTTTTTTTATTCTACCACATAATTACGACCGTGTAGCGTCTAGTTATGTATATTTTTTTATTTTTTGTGATTTTTTTTTGTTTTTTATTTTCTTTTTTATTATTTTTTTACCTTATTTTTTTTTTTTTTTTTTTTCTTTTTATAATAAAATGTTTTGTATCCGCTCCATGTCGTTTTGTCATCATTGTCTCTTTTTATTAAATCGTACAAAATACCATACATACATTGTTCTTTTCCAACAAAACGTTACAAAACTTTCGAAGTTATAAAATACAAGATAAATTAAATTGAAATGCAAAGTTACAAACAAAGTGTAAATGTGCCAATCTTAGCTACTGAAGTTAATTGTAAAATACAATAAAAGTAAAAAGACACAAACAGTTATAAATACAAACAAGCATATACATAAACAAAGTATCGACAAAACAGACTGACAAAAAAACAACTGTCAGGAGTTTGTTCAAAAAAAAAACATCTTGCGTGGGCTTTTGTTTTTCTTTTTTTTGTTATAGTTTTTGTTTCTTTTTTTTCTATTTTCTTTTCTTTATTTCTTTCTTTTCTTTTTTTTATTATTTTTTAAATTTTTTTTGTCTCTATTATTATTTTTGTCTCATCGTTATTCATATACCTCCATGTATACTGTTTTTCTTTTTCTTTTTTTTTCTTTTTTTTTCTTCTTTTATCTTTTCCTTTTTTTTTTTTTTCTTTATTTTTGTATGGAGGCCGCAACATGCGATCTTTAGGTGTCTTAGGTGTCTATGGAAGGTATGTATTACATGTAAGCAGTAAAAATACGTAAAATTACGTATGACACAATCGTCAATCCGAAGTTATAAATTGAACGAAACAAGCCATAATATTTTAAGGACACTTTAAAAGTCCAATCTTATATAGTAAACATGGAAATGGTTTAGGTGTATTGGAATTATAGGTGAGTTAAAATATTTACGGCACTGTTTTTACAAGTCTGTTTTTTACATTGGTAAATATGTGCATGCGCCGCATGTGAATACTAGAATAGAGCAAGATACAAAACGATTTTTTGCTTAAAAAAACTCCATAGTTTCGATATATTCAATTATATTACAGTTTTGAAATTTAGTAATTAACATTTAAATTAATTAACATGTATGTTTCATTAAAATATAATAAGCAGAGAAATTGTTTGTATAGCTCTTACATTTTACTATCGATATACACATACATAACTTAATTCACTTGTATAGTTTCAATACATTTACAATAACACATTTACAATTTACAATTTTTACCATAATAAAACTTACATTTTAAATTTTAAAGTTTTAAAGTGTTTTCTTTAAAGTATTGTTTTAAATATATAGTTTCACGTATTTTCACCTATTAAGCTTAACTTCCTTATACACACCTGAAGATGGCATGTAGACCTGAATTATTATTATGTAAGATAGCTTAAATTTATTCTTCAAGATTGAAATACGAACGTTAGTATTTTTTAACACTTATGTATTATTGGCGTTTTCCTTTTTTAGTTTATTATTTTTTATTGCGTAAGAATTAATAATTTAATTTTAAACATTGTCTTACTTCCTAGAGATTATTGAATTGCTTTGTAAAAAAATTAAACACGTTTGTAACTTCATTTTAGTCTTCAACTTGGCCATTTTTTAGTTTTAACCCGAGATTTTTGAATATTCTTATAAATTATAAGATAAATAGATGTTTCTTTATTTCATTGGATTTAATATCTAAGCTCACCCTAAAAGCTCGGCCTTAAAAAGCTCAGCCTGAACAAAACCTCAAACGCTGATGTTCAAAAAGCCTAACCTCAAAAACTCAGCCTCAAAGCGCACTCTCAAAAAGCTCAACCAGCAAGCATAAACTCAGACATTTGCTAACCTCAAACACACAATAAATTCATAAAATTGAAGGATTTAAAATTAATGTAACTATTCACAAAAGCATGTGTAAGTTTTTTTTTTTGTATTGTACGTTAAAGTGCGACCAGATTTGCATAAAAATGTGTACAACATACTGAGAAAGTCAAGTTCTTGAAACATATTTATGAGCTCAATCATCAATGATGGAAGAAATATGAACATGCAAATATTTCAAGTGAAAATGTAGTTAATGATTTCAGTAAATTAACCCAAACACATATATAATTGATTCCACAAAGGTGTTATTATATTCATATTAGAGTATAAGAGTACAATCTATCTCTGTCAGTAACAGATATATTCTAGTTTATACAATGCGTCTTTTATATTTTTAATATTTTATATTTTTTGGCGGACGTAGCCGACCTGAAAGGCAGGACAAGTGGCCCCGCCTGAACCGCCCTTCCACATCCTGATGAGTTGTCGTCATGAACATGACTTCGAGGACGCTGGGCTGTCTTCTTCTACAACATCTGTTGCTCTACCTTGTACCCTTGTAATTATATGGTCTGAAAATTTTATTTATTGTTTCGGATAAAATGTTTAACATATTGGAATTTTTCACAAATTTGTAACTGTTTGGCTATTATTTATATTTTTTGTTGATTTATTATAAAAAGTAAAATATTTTGTTTGAATATTTTGTTTATAAGAGAATTTGGATAATTATTTTGTTCTAGAATATTTTTTACTTTGTTAATAGTATCTGATCGAAAAACTGGACTTATTAATTTTATTGCTCTGTCAGCTAAATTAATAATAACACTAACTTTTTGAGATAAAGGTTGTGAAGACTTAAACTTTAGATAACATCCAGACCATGTTGGTTTAGTATACCATTTTGGTTAGAATTTTGTTATGATTTTTTGATGAGTTTGAGGTCTAAAAAGTAATGCTATTGTTTTCTTCGATTTCAATTATAAATTTTAATCTTGGATGAAAGGAATTAAAATTTTCAAGTAAAACTGATATATTTTTTTCTTCTAACGCGGCTACGCAATCTTCTACACATCTTTTGAAAAAAATTATTTCGAAATTTATTTTATTTAAAATTTTTTCTTCTATATACTCTAAAACGATTTGTGCAATGATACTAGAAATTGGTGAATCCATTGCACATCCAAAAATTTGTTTATAAAATTTATTTTTGTATTGGAAATATGTTTGTGTTAGTGTTAATTCTATTGCATTAATGAATTCTGTGATATAGGTATATTTGTAAAATTTTCAATTAATTGCCATTTTTTATGTATAATTTGTTTTGCTAAATCTAATGGTGTATTTGTGTATAGAGATACTACACATGTAAGAATATCATTTTGAAATTTGGTTTTAATTTAATGTTGTCTATAAATTCTTTGAATTGCCATGAATCTTTTATATGGTAATCACTTTTGAACGCGATATTTTTAAGGCAATTTGCTAAAAATTTTGATAATTTATAAAGAGGACTTTGTACATAAGAAACTATTGGTCTCTTAAAGGTATATTATTTTTATGTAATTTTGGTACACCATACAATTTTGGAGCTTGTGCACTGTGAATTTGTAATGATTTATATGTGAGCTATGACTACTCCTGAAGTTTTTAATTTCAACTACACGGAAAAACCAATTTGTTCAAGACAACAAAATAATTTCAAACAAATTTTAGCATGAAAATTTACTTAATCCAACAAAATATTTCGTTATTTCAAATAAATAAAGGGTTAAATGAAATATAAATAATTTGGTTGAATTAACCAAATATTTATTTGCTCATATTTTTACTCAAAATTTAGTTAACTTAAACAAAATTTGGTATTATCAAATAAATCGTTTTTTTTCAGTGTAGAAGTTCGAAAGATCTATTTAGCCAATTGGGTGCGATTATCGATAATTGACGGTTATCTCGGAATTATATATCACTTTGAAAAGGTTAACCACTTCTGTTATCTCGGCTCCATCATTACAGATTGCTACGAAGTGGAAGTGGGGATTAAGGCTAGGATAGGAAAGGGAGACAAGAGCGTAGGAATGCTACAGAGGTTCCTAAAAAGCAAAAATATATCTGGAAAGGCCAACGTAATGGCATACAAACAGTATTAGGCCAACTGTAACATACGCTGCAGAGACCTCCACCTTAACAAAAACAACGAAAAAAGTTTGGAGGTATGGGAGCGGAGAATACTAAGAAGAATTTATGGGGGAGTGAGAGAGGAGAATCGGTGAAGAAGAAGAACCAACGAAGAACTGGAGATGGTTTTTGGAGAGCCCACAATAATACAAGTTATTAGAGCACAGCGGATAGCCTGGTTTGGACACATAGAGAGATAATAATAATAATAATAATAATCTTTATTGTCCAACAGTATAATTACCATTTACAGGACAAGTAAGTACAGATACAAAGACATGTAAACATTAAACAGTGGAAATGGGATACAAAAAATTAAGAAGATATACTAGTTAAATAATTAAATCATATATAAAATAACAATTTTAACAATTCCAAAATGGATCTGCATAAAGATGGTTGCAATTACTAACCATATGGTATAATGGCGACTTCAATAATGTGTTGGTTCTTGCCTTTGGGGTCAGAAACATGCCAATCGACCGCGTTAAGTGTGTTGGCACTACAAAATCTATCTGGGCTAGCAAAGATGGAGAATCAACTTTGTTATGGATCAACTGCAGTATAAATTTCGCATTTTGTTTCTCTCTTCTGGTGCCAAGAGAATCCAACGAATGACGATTCAAGAGACTACCGTAATCTATGTTTTTCTCCGGGTATGAGCCATCACATTTAAATGATAAATACTTTAAAAATCGTCTCCGCACACGTTCTACGGAGAGCTGAAGATACAAATAATGTGGATACCACACAACGTTAGCGTATTCCAATTTACTTCTAACAAAGGCATAATACAGGAACTTCAAAGTTGTAAGATTAGTAAATTGCTTACAGGACCTCATAACGAAGCCCAAAGCTTTATTAGTTGATGCACAGACATCACGAATGTGCTCATTAAAACGTAAAGAAGAGTCAAACCAGATACCCAAGTCTTTAAATGTTTCTACTCGACGTAAAGGGTTTTCATTTATGGTATAGGAGAACATGTTATGGTTCTCGCGTAGCTCATTATCGCACATTTGTCAATGTTTAGACTGATTCTATTACGTTGGCACCAGTTCTGTATCTTGTGGACGTTCGCTAACAATTCCCTGCAATCATCTAGCGTTCCCACCCTTGCAAATATTTTGAGATCATCTGCATATGCCAAAGCTCTACAGCTCAATGATTCAAGAAGATCGTTAATATATACATTGAATAAGAATGGCCCCAGGTTTGTTCCTTGTGCTATTCCAGAAGAAGGTGTGTAGTGCTTCGAGTTGAATCCGTTGTAAGAAACGTAGCAGGATCTATTAGTGAGATATGAAGATATAAGTCGCAGCAATGTATCAGAGAACCCAAATGCATCCAACTTAGATATAAGAATGGAGTGATCTATAGAGTCGAAAGCTTTCGAGAAATCAGTGTAAATGACGTCCACTTGATTCCTAGTGTCAATAGCTTCACTGATATATTGTGTAATTTCTACTAGGTTAGTTATAGTAGATCGACCGCTAAGAAAACCATGCTGTTGTAGAGAAAATAGATGTTTGCATTTGTTGAACAGTTGGTTATATAACGTACTCTCAAATGCCTGCCTCAAATGCGCTGGCCATCCCCAAAAGTTTCCAGACAAGAATATCCGTTCCGTTACATATGGGAATCTAGTATGATTTCTCACAAATGTCAAAAGTCAATTCTATATATATATATATATATACGGAAACACGGATTTCAATCTGAAATAAAATTAAATTTAACAACCAAACCAACATTTTAGAATACAAATCCGATCTGCCGTAACGGATCACGTTATTCGACTATATATACGATATAATTTCGTTTTCGGCTTTAAACCAGAATCGTTCTCGTTCATTCCGTTTAGTTCCGCCGAAATTATTCGTTACGACACGAACTTTTCATGCTAGAAAACGTTTACTTATTCATACCGTTTTTGAGGGGCACATCGACAAGAAACGATCCACAGAGTTCTCTCTGACATAAAATTTTATTGTGTATACGGAAAATTGAGGGTAATAATATATACTTTACAACTGTCTGGTTATTATCGATCGTAACATAGTGAAATCGGCCTGTCGTTAGATTAGAAACGCACCGTAATAGTAAGAGGGGATTTATGGAACAGTGGCTTTTGTAGAAATAAAAGGAAACTGGGCGTGTGTAGTTGCTGGGATATAATAATAATACATAGGATGAGATTTTATTGGTGGTGTTGCGTGTTATTGCTGCTGAACCTACGGTAAAACGACGGGTACTTTAAGAAGCAAATAATAATAATAATAATAAGTGGTTTATTGACAACAGAGAATACATTTTCAAAACATAACAAAATGTTATAAGAACAACTCTTAATAGTATATGCAAGAGACATATAGAAAAGAAATAGACAAAGTCCTAATCGTTCACTCTCTGATGCCAAACGGCTCGAGATCAGCGACTTACTCGAAGTAGCTGGTCTACCTCTCAAGCCTACAAGGGTGAAATAAAAGGAGAACGCCAAACGAAGCTACCAAAACCACAACTAACTATAAATAATACATATGAATACAACAAAATTATACTGTAATAACAAATATGAGGGTATCTATATAGAATTCAAATTTAATTATAGCCATTACGATTCACAATAATATTTTCGTAGTCGACAGGTGAAGGAACTCGAAGCGACAAACGAGATCAGATGGGACACCGTTATATAAACGGACGATATGGTAAGAAAAAGACCTTCTGAACATTTCGAGGTGGTGCCGGCCGGTGTGAGCAGTCCTCTAAATCTAATATTTATGTATGAACGTCCGCTCTGAAAGTAATCTTCGATAGAGATAACTAGGCTTCTTGTGAGTAATGATTTTGAAATAAAAACAGAGTTGCATGAAAATCAGCCCTGCGAGACATGTTGAACCAATTAGCTAGTTTAAATGTATAGGAAATATGGTCATAGCGACGAAGACCATAAATAAAACGCAGGCATGAGTTCTGCACTCGCTGTATTCTCAAACTATCAGAACTGTCAAGACAGGGGAAATATACATTAATACAAAAGTTAAAATGCGACAACACAAGTGTCTCACATAAGAGCTTCCTCAAATTTATATCCAAGCAGTCCCTACTGCCAAACAGAACCCTCAAACAGCAAAATGCACGTCTTATAAGGCAAGAAACATGTTCTTTAAACCGAATCAATGAGCAACCCCAGATTCCTGGCATGCTCTGAGATGGTTAGTGCCTCGCTGTTAACAAAAACTCGTATTTGGTCAATAACTTTAGATTTAGTTTTAGCCCTGCCAAGACCAGGACGCTAGATTTTTTGGAATTAAGAACGCAGGGAGTGCCGTAAAGATTCGTCAGCAATTCGTGCCAGATCGTTATTAATATTTTGACAGCAGTCGCGACGGATTAGGAGGAAACGAGTAATACAACTGCGTATCGTCAGCATACATATGATATTTACAGTATACTAAGCATTTAATGATATTAGCAGAATATATAGAATAAAGTAACGGTCCTAAAATGCTACCCTGTGGCACACCCGAAACGATTGCCGATGTCCCAGACATTCGACCACCGTACGACACCCTACGAGTTCTGTTAGATAAATAAGAATGGAAACAGTAATAGTGTCTTGAGTAAAGCCGATATAATGTAATATGGATAATAAAAGGGAATGATCAATTGTATCGAAGCCTTACTGTAATCGAGAAGAACGAGAACAGTGATATCATTATTGTCCGTAGACCTCAAAATGTCATCAGTAATGTGAGCCAAGCAGAAGCACAACCGTACCCGACCTAAATCCTGATTGTTCAGAAGGCAAAATATTATGGTTATCCAAATACAGTTTAATTTGTCGATCAATTATCCGTTCTAACACCTTAGATATAGTAGGTAAAATGGAAATGGGTCTCAGATCGTTAACACTGGCAGGGTCATTAACTTTAGGTAATGGTATTTATAATACTATCTTTTCAACAATCCGGGAAAACATTTTCTAATAAACAGGTATTAATGATATGGGTAATAACTGGAATTAAATGCGGACAACACAGCCTTAAACATTTTTAAAGTAATATCATCACAACCACACGAATTAGACTTTAGTGAGCGAATAACCATTTCAACCTCAGTCTCCGTTGTCAGCACAAAAAGAAAAAGTACTCTGCGTGAGCGTATTTTGATTATAGAAGTCATGAAGATCAGGATCAGCCATAGAACCCGCAACAGCTCCAGCGAAATAATCGTTCAAGATATCAACATTAGATAAATGATGTGGTAATTTATTATGTTTTTTCTTATTGTAAATGTTCAAGGTTTCTAAGTTTCTCCACAAATTTTTAGAGTCATTCCCATTGGAAGCAAATAAATTTGTTAAATAAGCTCGCTTTTCACGACGTACAGCGGAAGTAGTAAAATTGCGTAGTTGCTTGTAATAATTGAAAGCAGCCGCCGTTTTCCTAAGTTTAGCTTCTCGAAAGGCCTTATCACGAAGTGACATCAAAAGCCGCAAATTATCGGTCATCCAGGGCACCCTAGGTTTTTTAAATAGACGCATTTTGTATGGAGCATGAACCTCAAATATGCATCCTCAAATGAGGATGCGAATGCAGATAAGGGGAATTTAGTTAGGTATATAGAAAATACGACGGCTGTAGTACATATGCGTGAATTCTATTTTCAACTAAAGACTGGATGAATTGTAAAAAGATGTTTGGTATAAGAATCATCTGATACACCTTTTCTATTTACAATAGTGCCCTTAAAGAAATCTAAATAATTACACCGCTTTTACTGTAATACCCTCACCATTTTTTTATGTAATTCTTAATCAGGTTATGAACATGAAAAGAATTTTGGGGTACGCATAAATTATTTGATAAAAAAATAACGTAAAAATACATGCTGAGGTAAAATTTCACCAGTAAATCCAATCAGAATGCACAAATTAGCGTCACATGCAATACGTGTATTTACTATGGGCATTGCTTCATATGAAATACATTAAGAGAAGAAGATGTGTTAAAGTAACAAAAAAAAAATGAGATCCAACAAAATGAATTCATTAAATACAGTAAAACAAAAATGTTAATCAACATATATATATATATAATGGCTGAGAACCCCAACGGGGTATCGCCGCTCCAAGAGCTTTCTAGATCTTCAAAAAACGGGTAGATCAATCCCCATCCTCTCCTATATCCTCTCACACACATCCCTCCACCTGTCCCTGTCCTGTGTCCTCTCCTGCCATCGATGAATGCCGGCGTTGTGAAGGTCTTCTTTAACTTCTTGTAGCCATGTAGATCTAGGCCTGCCTCTTCCTCTTCTGCCTCCTGGTTGCCATTCCAAGATATTGCGGAATACTGCACCATTCCCGGCTCTCCACACGTGTCCCCAACCATTTCATTCTCTGCCTCTTAATTTTTTTAACCACGTCACCTTCCATTAGCTCCTTTGTTAATTCATAATTGGTTCTTCTTCTATATTCACCGTTGTCCATTTTTATTGGGCCTAATATTGTTCTTAGTATTTTTCTTTCTTGTATCCTAAGCTCCTCTTCTTGTTTCTTGGTCATCGTTATTATCTCTGCAGCGTATAGTACTATCGGTTGTATTATAGTCTTATAAATTCTCATTTTTGTTCTCTTTCCCAATATTTTACTTTTTAAGAGGTTTCTATTTACTTGATAGTCCTTGTTCACATTGGTTATTCTTTCTCTTATTTCTGCGTCCCTACTCCCGTCATTTGTTATTGTCACTCCTAAAAAATCTGTTCACCTTTTCGAATGTGTAGTTACCTATTTTGACTGAATTATTTTTACTTTCTCGTTTCGTGTCTAGTCTCATTAATTTCGTTTTCTCTTGGTTTATCTTCAGTCCCATTTAGTTCCCTTCTCTCACCATTTCATCCAGTATTGCTTTGGTCAACTGTCGATTTTTTGATGCAATTACGATATCATCTGCATACGCTATTATTTGTGCTCCCTTTGTTCTTATGGTACCTTTATCTATTTTTCTTAATACATATTCTAATGCTAAGTTAAATAATGTTGTCGATAATGAATCTCCTGGTCTTTTCCCCTTTATTTATGTCAAAATCCTCTGTCTGTCCCTTCTGCGTGTTTACACTTGCTCTTGTATTTGACATTGTCATTTGTATTAATCTCCTTAATTTATGTTTGATTCCCATTTTCTCTAAAGCTTCCATAAGTTTGTTTCTTTTAAGGGAGTTAAAGGCTTGTTGAAAGTCGACAAATAACAGTTCGATTCCTATTTTGTATTCGTGTGTTTTTTCTACTATTTGTTTGAGCGTATGTATTGCGTCTGTTGTTGATCGTCCTTTTGTAAAACCACATTGATATTGTCTTAATCAACATAAAAAATGTAAATATTAACATAATTACGTAGATTTGACAATATTTTTAGCATTGTTTTAACACTCAAGATATTTTCTTTTAAGCATTCAATGTTGTTGGGGCGATAACGGCCATTTGCACCGTTTGTGATTAAGTTACAAATAATTAAAATTAAATCCTTAATTCCGGATTATGCTTAATCAGTACGGAAGATAGGAATTGACTCATAATTAAAGTTGGCGCAAGCGTGGTTTCTATGTTTACAATTGTGTTTATACGCGATTATAGGTTATGTTATAATACAAATATCTGTGACTGTAAATTGAAATACCTAGATAATTAAAGTGTTCCCTTTGAAGATTAGGACAACGGAAATAGCAATGTGCACGAAGTGTATATTTGGTAGGGTCTTAGAAAGCCCAAGGCAAATCAAAAATTAATTCCCCAAATAAAAAACTAACAATAAATATATTTGAGGATTACTCGAGGTTTCAGGTGGGAATGACGCGGAGGTACTTCGTAATAGGAGAGGATATCTTTCTATAAATTCACAATTTTTATGTCATGCTAATTTGAAAATAATGAATGTCGTAGTACGATGACCAGGGAATACACATGATAGTACAATTTTTAAACATAGCCTAAAACAAAAGTTTGAATAGAATGATTATAGAGGAATAATTGTTAGGTATGTTTTTTTTGCATACAACAAACACACTTTAATGACCCATTATTAAATTCTCAAATCGTTATAATAGAACACGGAATGTCATTGAATGTGTGGAATTCTAAAAAGATGCTTTCCAATATTGGCATATGATTGTCGCTTAAAGCGGGATACCTTTATGGCAGTAGTAGTAGCTACCTTAGTATTGCACAATATAGTCATAAATGTGGGTGAAAAGGTTATGTTATCACCAGAGGATATCAAGGAAGAAAAATTAAATCAAGAAATTTTTAAATGGACAACTTCATGAGATTAAGACGCTGCTGATAATGTAGTTGCTGCGACAAAGGCATTACTAATTAATGACTGTTTCAACAATTTGTAATTCATTGCTAGAAATTAACTATTGAACATTTTTTTTGTATTTGTTTTCTTTGACTTTTATATAAACGAAATATATTTTATTTACTCTAAATGCACTTGCATCTTTTTTTTTAATCATTTACCCTTTTAAGAACACATTTCTAGACACTTAACGGTAAAAAATGTTTTATCTTTGATTTTTTAAAAGAAATATTGTAATTAACCATTAATTCATTAAAAAAGGAGCAAAATATATAAGGAAATGATGGCAATAATAAAATAATTCTAACAAATAATAGCAGAGGTCAAATAAAGTGTCAAAAATTAGAGCATTTGCAGAACAAACAAATAAACGAATTCCATAATGAGAAAAAAACCTGCATTCATATATTAATTTCCATTTTAAAAGAAGCTACTCATTTTTTTTTTTTATTTCATGATCTAATTCTGTAGCAATGAAGAAGTCTCTTTGGGTGCGGTTTGCAATATACTGTGTTTAAATCATCATCATTAAGCATGGTTAAACATTTCTTTACCACTACCTAAAGAACTATTTTCTTCAGTTAATATATATTTCTTTCACTAAAATAACATTATTCTTAATAAAGGAAATATGTTTTGACTGAAAAATAAACCCTTTTTAAGAAATAAGTAAATATTTAGTTACATTTAGGTTTTATTTCTCTATAAATAGATTTAACATGTTTATATGATAAACGAAAAGGCTTGGTCTGTTTTAAAAATTTTATTTATGGTGGAGTCTAGATATTTAAAATACGAAAAAAGTTCACTAAAATAGATACCACTAATATTTATATTTACAAAGGGAACACCGGCGGTGTCCCCCTCCGATTTCGATGAAACTTAACAGATCGAAAGAGTACCTTAAAATAAGAGACACGTATTTTTTTTTTTATATCGGCGTATCCGCACGATTTTGGGGTACAGCCCCCTCCAAAGTTTGAACGAAGTTTCAATTTTTGCAAATATTTCCTAAATTATAACAGATATTAAATTTTCTTCTTAACATAATTTGCAGCATATTGCAGGCCCTAAGGGTGGCGTCGTCCGTATTCGCAAAAAATGTAATAACGAGGGACGGGGTCCCCGTACACCCCATTTTTTTACATTTTTCTTTTCTTATTCATCAAAAAAGGCCGATTTTACATAGAATACGAATGATGTATAACAAGTTTAGAAAATTAATAATTCTAAAATTGAAAAATAATAATAAAGCTTCAAAATTAATAAACTTTTCTATTGATATAAAGCAAATGAACTATAACAGAAATAAGTTTTTATCCTTAACATAATTTCCAGCATAATACATGGTCTCAAGGTAGATATCGTCATAAAAAGCTAATAACGGGGGACGGGGTACCCCATACCCCCGCATTTTTTTAATAATAAGTTTATTCATTATTCATCAAAAAAAGATCGCTTTTACATAGAAAACGGTGATGTATAATAAATTTAGAAAATAGTAATAACAACTCAAAATAAATATATGCACGTGTCTATTGTGATGAATTTTGGAACTTTTTTCGGATATAGTGATTCTTATGAACTACGACATAGATTTACATCAGAGGAAATAATATTATAAGTTGCAATCCCTAACCCATAATCAGTTTTTCTTCCCAAGATTTTTCGGACGTATTCAAATACTCGTGGTATAAGAGTGGATACGTTGAGGAAAGACCTGGGCCCTTTAAAAATCCTGTGAGTTTTGTTTTAACAAAGATGCGCAGTCTACACCCTTGCGTAAACCAGCTATTGTGCGGTGTTCATGGTGCAAACAAAATCTGTGTTTTAAACACTTTTACACAGACTATCACTACTGTAATACTTTACATAGCTTAATTTACTGTATGTATATTAATTTTGTTCGCTATTGCAATACATATATACCATAATCGCATTACAGTATGTCATGTATTTAAACATTTATAAGCATTATAATGTTTTTTTAATTCTGTTTCTATTGTTTCCGAAATGTTATAATCGTTACAAACACATTAGTTATGTTTATGCTCCATTGAATACTTACATTGTACACCTACATTGCACGAAAAACTTGAAATAAATTAAAAAATATATATGTATGTATTATTTAATCCTTCGCCCTGTGTAGCAAATTTGTTCATATATACGCACTAAAGGATTATGGTATTCTAAGAATGAATAATATTTTATTAAAGGAAATATATAAAAGGCAGTCACTAACTGCAATTGATAAAACGATTTATATTGCTACCACTGATAAAAGTTTCGTATAGTATATAGTACTTACTTGTCGAGTAGATACAATTCTAAATTAAGAAATATTTAAGTAAGGAGAGCAGCGGAGTAACGATAACAAATAATTGTTGTTAATGTGCTATATTATTATTATTATTATATTACATTTTTTTTAATTATTAATCCTCCAATTTATTACCATTGCTTTCTATGTAAAAGTGATCTTTTTTTGATGAATAATGAATAAACTTATTATTAAAAAAAATGCGGGGATATGGGGTACCCCGTCCCCTGTTATTAGCTTTTTATGAAGATATCTACCTTGAGACCATGTATATGCTGGAAATTATGTTTAAGGATAAAAACTTATTTCTGTTTAAGTTCATTTGATTTATATCAATAGATAAGTTTATTAATTTTGGAGCTTTATTATTATTTTCTATTTTTACAATTATTAATTTTCTAAAACTTGTTTATACATCATCGTATTCTATGTAAAATCGCCTCCTTTTGATGAATAAGAAAAAGAAAAATGTAAAAAAATGAGGAGTACGGAGGTACCCCGTCCCCCGTTATTAACTTTTTGCGAATACGGACGACGCCACCCTTAGGGACATGCAATATGCTGCAAATTATATTAAGAAGAAAATGTAATATCTCTTATAATTTAGGAAATATTTGCAAAATTGAAAAATCGTTCAAACTTTTGGAGGGGGCTGTTACCCCAAATTGTGCGGATACGCCGATAAAAAAAAATACGTGTCTCTTATTTTAAGGTACTCTTTGGATCTATTAAATTTCATCGAAATCGGAGGGAGACTCCCGCCGATGTTCCCTTGTTAGTAATATACAATGTTGACTGAAATAAAGATGACATACTTATCATTATTGAACAAATTCAGATTAAATCGGTAACTGCAATTCCTTGTCGAGAAAATAGCGCGCCCAAGAAATGCGTGTTTTTTTCTGTCTCTTGGACATAACTCTGGAAACGACGATAGCTAGGAGGTCCACGTTGGTCTCAAAAGATCTTTTACATAAGCTAAAACTTTAGCTAGGTATCATGGCCGCAATATTAATGTCCTCTTATTAGTATAAAAATGTTTTAGAGTAAAGGCGAAGCAGTGCAGCTTGCTATATTAGTCAATATTTGGCGCCGGTTAGAGATTCGAGAAAAAAAACGCTTATGTTTTTGCAATACGTGTTTAGAAAAAAACGCGGTCGCATAGCAACGGTGAACAGAACAAAGGTGTTATATACATGCCATACAGCTGAATCGAATTAAAGTTGCTACTCAAATAATGTAAGATATTACAGAAACAAAAATTGTTTAAACAACTTATTTACAGTGGATGCTTCATTAAATAATTCTTTATTCAAGATGAGCTTTCGAACACTTCAGTTCGCTGAATACTTAATATTAAATAAAGAACAATTACTGGAAACTATATTCAAGTAATTATTTGAATAAAAAATTATTCAATGATCGACGCGCAACACTTGTAACAGAAAGATAGGAAAAATTAAGTGCAACTGACTTACATATTTCGGTGGCGGAGTTCCTTCCTTGGTAACCACTGGATCGGTGACCTTTCCACTTCAAAGCAGGGATGAGATCTCGAAAATGGTCACTTGGATGATGATAGGGCGTATCCGAGTTTATTCCAGACACATACACAAAGATTAGTCTTTCTAATAATATGTCCACGTGCGCGGTGTATTTTCTTTCGAAAAAAATAAACTGGCCGATTGCACAAAATTCGCGGTAACTCACAACGCAGGTTTAGGGCGCTAAACAATTAAACTTCACACGCGAAAAAGAGGTTTTCATTCACAGCCAGATTGAGGCTTAATCAGTTCTGCAGGTATTGCACGCAAAAGTAAAGGAAGTTATCGCACGCGCTTCCTTGTAATAAAAGTCACTCCTTTGTTGCTAAGCGTAATTCCGTTAAATAGTGAAACCTGGTAAGGCTGAGTGAAAACTAATATGGTGGTTGACAAAGCCAATCAAATTCGCGCACCCTTAAGTGACGTAGGCGGTGGAGCGAGGTACATCTCTCGCCAAGGTCGCATATGCGTTGAAAAATATGTCGTTTTTTGGCGTTAAAAATGATAATAAGAAAACCCGTGACTCTATTCAAAATTGGATATGCATATAACCCTTTAAAATAATTAAAGCATATTGGGCAAAAATTTTGTAAAGAGCTGAGTTTAAACTTAATTTCTCCTTAGAAACTATTAAAGTCAAGACCCTCTGTAGGATACTTTTATTGTATTCTCTAGCGCGGATTTCGAAATGTAAATTCTAGCTTCTGTAATTTAGTTAGTTTTTGCGGAAAACGTCTATATATTAAAAATACCCTCCTACCAGTTTTTTTTTTGCAATTATATTCTATAAACATATTTTCAGTAAAATTGTATTAATAATTATAAATATCTTGCCACAAATAGAATCGATTTCAGTAATACATTATTTGAATAGCAACTTATTTTGTTAAACAATTAGTCCAGTGTGCTTCAATTCAAATAATTTTTTTATTTCATGTGATGTTCGACCACCTTCAGTGGCTAATAACTTAAAAGTAATTGATGGAACACTTATTCAAATAATTTATTTGAATAAAAAATTATTCAATGAAGCTCAACACTGTACAAAAGGATAGAAAGATCATGCAGCATGACTTACTTGTTCGGTGGTGATCCCCAATAAAGAAATTCCTTGGGGATCACTGGCTCGGTGACCTCTCTCTCTTCAAAGCAGGGATGTTAGCCATGAGATCTCGAAAACGTCGGATGGATGATGAACAGCGAAGGGGAGTTTATTCCGGACACTTATTACACAAAGATTAGTCTGTCTAAATCCGCGCGCGCCATTTTGTCTTACGAAATAAATACACTTCTAATTGCAACAAAATTCGGCGGCAGTTCACAAACGCGTAATTTCGACGCGAAATAAGCAATATAGCTTCACACACGGAAAAGGTTTCATCGCAACTAGATTAGGCTTTGATCACTTTCTGCAGGTATTGCACACAAAGGTCAAGGGGCTGCCTGCCGGCGCCTTCCTTTGTAAACAAATTCACTCTTTTGTTTGCTAAGCGTAATTTTTCCTTAAATAGTGCAAACGAGTAAGGCCGGGTTAAACTGAACTGGTGATTGACAAGGCCAATCAAACTCCGCACCCTTAAGTGACGTAGGCGGTAGAAGGAGGTCAACACCGGCTCTACCCAAAGTGCATATAGCGTTCTGGATAATAAGGCAACTTTTGTCGTTGAGAAATCACAACAAGTAACTCGTAACAATTATCGGAGTTGGACCTACTACATAATACTTTAACAGACGATTAAAATACATTAAGGAAAATTATAAAGCTCTGAGTTTAAATTCCATTTCTCCTAGAAATATAAATCAAACACACTCTCTTGGAGAATACTTTTGATGTATTTTCTGGCGCGGGTTTCGAAATAATAAATCCCATGCTCTAATTTAGTTTGTTATCCTAAAAGCGTCTATTTAAAAAATATCTCCTGTCAGCTTTGTTCCAATAAAATTAGTTCTAGTAAAATTAGATTGATAATTATAAAGTATCTTAACCACAAATATGTTATAGAAATTGGCATATTCCAAATTTATTAAAAAGAGTTATTTTGGAGAAACATTGCATCACCACATTCGTATACAAAATATTGTAATATAATAATTAATTAATTAGCTGATTTCACACATTAGAATACCTATGCTTTGGTTTGGTTAAAAATATGAAATACCATTCTTACAGGCGGATTAATTATAAATAATGCAACAAATGGACAAGATAAAAGCAAGATGCTTTCAAACATTATACATAAACAGCACAAACATAGAAGATAAATGTGTATTACTTTGCATAAGTCACTGTTTAGGCAATTTTTGGATTTTTTTTTTTAAATTGGTATTTGGTAGTTTTTAATAATAGGTGGTCTTTTTAGTTCTTTTATAGATGGTTTCTTAGCAAATTTTACATCCTTTTTGCCACAGATCTAAAGAGCACAAATAGGGATGGCATTTTCTGTAGAGATTTCTTTATCCAATTTAAATTAATACCTATTTACATATACAGTATATTGTCTATTTACTTTAATTAACTTGATTTCATATTAGAATTCATGCTTGGCTTTGGTTAAAAAATATGAATACCATCTTAAAAAGGCGGATTAATTATAATAAGGCAACAATGACAAGATAAAAGCAAACGCTTGTCAAATATTATAACACATAACATGGCAACAAACAATAGAAGATAAATTGTGTAATTACTTGCATAAAGTGTACTGTTAGCTATTTTTGGATTTTTTTTTTAATTGGTATTTGGGGTAGTTTTTAATGATAGGTTTCTTTTAGTTCTTTTATAGATGTTTCTTAGCAATTTTACTTCCCTTTTTTCACAAGATTTAAAGGCACAAATAGAGGATGGCATTTTCTGTAGAGATTTCTGTGTCAATTTAAATTAATTCCCCATTTACATATACAATTGTAGTGTATTTCGAGATATAAGAATATCACTTTAAAGTCTAATAATCATAATGGTAATAATAAATATAAAAGTAATGATTTTATTTCATCTCCTGTGGTAATAATTATCTGATCCTTTATACAGGATATGAATCCGAGGGCCGTATTGATTACAAATTATAGCAATAAAAAAGGCATAGCATAACGTAAATTTTAATTTTAAATTGTTTTACTTTAATCGGGCCGTCATTTAAATAATCAGGAAAACTACTAATTTGATGTGACGTTTATGACATTAAAACTTTGTTCCGAGAAGTCAAAATGGTAAAATTCAAAAAAGAATTTACTCGAAGTAATACACATATATACAGTGTGTTAGAAAAAGGTTGTCGGATATTTTACACAATTATAAGTACTGATGTAATAAACAAAAAAGTCTTAGTCAACATGGTCCGCAATTCAACTGTTTTTGACATATAGTCGATTGACATATTTTAAAATAAAAAAAAAAACATTTTTCGGTTTTGAGATAGTTCCCTTTTGTGAAACAACTGATTGTGATTTAAAAATTAGTTCTGTCCAGACATCTGTCATCAGATTATTTATCATTTGCGTCAATTTTTTTTTGTTCTCAAATTATGCATAAGTACACAAATGCAGGAAATGGCCGATATGCATTTATGTTCGGTCGGCGAATGATAATGCCACTGAAGCACGGCGTATGTATGCCGAAAGTATTTCCAAATCGGTTTTTTACCGAGTGATAAATTTTCTCAAGACTTCATACCGGCTGTCCGAAACTGTTCATTTAAAATTAATGGTGGTCTGATAGACCTAGATCAGTTTCTTCTCCCGAAGTAGAATTAGATATTTTGAGACTGGTAAAGACAACCCCAAATATTACACCCGAAGACTTGCGCAGAACTGAACGTCAGTCATCCTCTTCATTGGAGAATTCTGCGGAACAGCAGCTCTATCCCTACCACATCCAACGCGTGCAAGTTCTTGCTCCTCTCGATTATGAAGCAGTAGGTGTTTTTGTCATTGGGTTTTACGAAAGCTGGCAGAAACTCCTAATATTTTGCGACTCAGATTTTATTTTAGTGACGAGGCTGGGTTTACAAGAGACGGAATATTCAATTTTCATAACAATCACGTCTGGGTAGATGAAAATCCCCTGCTGTTGTTGAATTGCATCACCAAAACCGTTTTTTTGCTAAATGTTTGGCTTGCTATTTTTGGAGACTGTTTAATTGGTCAGTATTTCTCCCTAATCGTTAACGGACTACAAGTATACTTGATTTTTTAAGAAATGAAATTAACCGTTTTGTTGGAAGAACGTGCTACTTTTTAACAGATTAAATATGTGGTTTATGCACGATAGAGCTCCAGCGCTTTTTTCCATCGTAGTAGAGAAATTTCTTAAATCAAGATTACAACGAAGATGGATAGGACGGGGGTGGACCAAATGCATGGCCTCCTAGGTCCCCTGACTGACACCTCTAGACTTCTGTGTTTGGGGGCATCTAAAAACAATTAATGTACGCACGATCTGTAAACAATTTGGGAGAACTCAGGCAACGATATCGTAAATTGTTGCTAGGGAAATTCAGAGGACTCAGGGAAACTTTCGGAAAGATTGCGTCGATCTTCATAAAAAGTGTGAAAGCGTGCTTAGAAATGAACGGTGGACATGTATAGAACAATTTCTTTAGTTTTACTTTAAATAAACATTTTGTTTTAATTGACATTGCGATCAGAATTTCTTTTGAAATTTTTTATCCTACTAAAACAATATGCAATCGGACTATATGTCAAAAACAGTTGAATTGCGGACCCATGTTGACTAAGACTTTTTTGTTTATTTCCACCAGTACTACAAATTGGGTAAAATATCCGACAACCTTTGTTTTAACATACTGTATATTGCTGAGTGGTAAATTTTGGTTTTAATATTAAGCAGGTAACACACAGGATTCAAATTTGGTCGCGGCAGGGATTTTTATGTTGGGGATAAAATGCGTGTGGTCTTGACAGGAAGAAATTTTTTTTGTAAGATAAAAATCCCACACTGGAGTCCATGAATTTTTCAGTAAAAATAGTTTTTTGAATTTGTTTGTGTTTATTTTAAATTTTCGATTAATGTAATTAAGTGTAATTTGATGTACTTCTCCGTTTGTTCCAATGAATATACCTTATTAACTCTACTTAGTAAGTATTTATTAATATTAATAGACTATGTATGATTCGATATTTTTTATCATATAGCTAAAAAGCGGACAAACAATGTGCGAAAATATAAGAGACTTTTAACAAATTAATTAAATTCTATCTATATTTATTAACGTTTCGGCAAATTAATTTTTGCTTTCCTCAGAATCTATGGATATTTATTCAATTAATAACACTGGAGAATTTATATAAATTACTTTATACTTACAAAACAGCCCTGCATAAAGAAAAGACAACACCACCAAAAACTAACAATATGTAAAGCTCCTTCCCACAAAAAGGTTACCAAATCTGAATCGCGAATTTCATTTATATATTTTCAGGTTGAATTATACTGTGTTTTATTGGAGTAATTTTAATTCAATGTCAGCCAAGAGTAGCCCACATACGTAAATGTTACTAGTATTTAATAAATTCATATTTTATGTCCCGCTATTCATTTAGTAAAGTGTCTATGAAAGTTGTTTTGACGACCTAAATTTATTATTATTTTTATTTTCAAATTAAGGCTATCCATTCAGTTTAAGACACAACAACAAGTTTGCGGCAAAAACTAACAAAGGAACGCATTTGTTGTTTTCTGATATTCACCGCTATATGTATGAATAAACATATTTTTTTATTGAAACCCTGCAATAACTAAAATACATACATTTACCGACAAGTTGTCATACGCATATTCTTTCATAATAAAATTAATAAAAACATTTCAATTAAAATTTTGCATAACTTTTTTTTTAATTATCTCTGAATACTTTTCTAAATAGTTGGCTTTTCATTGCTTTTTTTACAACAATAATACTGAAAATAAAATTGCAATTAACTCTTGTCCGCGAATTGTATAATCTCGACGCTAATATTGGTCCCTCTTATATTTTTTAATAGTAAAAAAATTAGAACACTGAATAGTTGAATTGAAAAGCAGTAAGTGTTGAAGAAATCAAGGCACCCTTATAGAATCTGATTGTTGCCTATCGGGTAAATATGGGTGTCAATTTTTGGTGTTTCAGAGCACGATAACTCGTCCCCGTGCAGAAATCGCAAAATTGTGCAAGAATGGATATGTTCCGCAAACTTTTATTAATAAAGTATTGAGCTGCCTCTAAATAGTCCGGACTTAAAGTCCTATTGAAAATGTTTGAGCTGCATTAAAGCAGAATATTATATTTATACATAAACATATAAAGACTTCATTGCAGAAAATGCAGATAAACTATGAGACACTTCTAGGAGGTAATCGAAAATAATGAGGACTGGAAACATTGGATTACTTCAAGATTGAAGAAAATGAATTATGCAAATGTTTTATAATTAGATAAAACAGTAAAATAAATTTATATAATGACAATAGTTTTGTTATTACAGCATCACAAGGAATTATGCATAATACGTTAGTAAGCAAAGTATTGTCCCTTGCGATTTAGTATTGAAAATTATATATATTTTTATTAACATATATTCAAATTTCACTTATTGCCTAAATGTTACAATTAAAAAATTACTAAAATGAAAGAAAGAAACTTGTTTATCCACTGTGTTCCATATTGGTCGTACATATGCGAAACAAGGTATTCTAATAAATCAATAAGAATATTCAGAAACAGAAAATCCATTTTACCAAGGAATACATAAAAATATTATTTCAAACCGTGCTTGTTTATGTCTCAATAACAAAAACTAAAGTAATAAAAACAAGAAATCCTGTGTCAGATAAATACAACAGAATCATACATAACATCTGTTTACAACCGATAAGCTGCAGTTGTAGTAAAAAGCTATAGTCCATCCTAAAATGCGCTCCGCCACAATACATTTTCGCGTAGGCGTTAACTTTTTTTTGGTAGGAGCTTCATATGGGATGCTATAAATTAAATGAGTGTTTTCTCGAACGGAGTTTGGGGCTTTTAATTTTGAATGAAACACATTGTAAATAATTATGCTTTTCCTAAAATTATTATGGCTTTTTATGGGTACAGATTCATATTAATATTTTGTAATTTCTGATGGCGTTATCTGTGGAAATCTTATTGGTATATTATTGTTATTGTAGAATTTGTGTAGTTTGTGGGTGTTTTAAACTTTATTCACAAAATTAGGTGGATCAAGATTATTTTCAACAATAATTGTGATTTTTGTAATAATTTGTGGTCTGTGTAACGGGCTTAAATGGGTTAAACGAATATATCTGTCAATTAAAGCAATAACCACGTTTCTTTGGTGTGATAAGAAGAGAGTGATTCGAAAAAAAAAAAATCAATAAATGTTTTACTTCTAATTAAAGTAATTTTATGGTTGTTCAAAAAAGTGATTTCGATTATTAAAAAATACTCCTCAAGAGGACCCCTAAGTGACAAGCGTCGTACAGAAGATTCTGAGCAGATTAGTACAAGATTTCATCACTAAATTAAGTACAAAGCGACAATAACAATAAATAATCTTCTTTTAACATTAATGCAGAAATGCTATAGAATGACATTTAATATTTTATACCATTTATACTTGCGTAATAAATTCAAACAATACCGCCAGGTTTAAAAAGTTGTTTCTGATTGTGATGTCAAATATATCCCGGACAGCTTATGCATCAATAGAATCTTTCTAACCGTGCGTCGTTTAATGGTAAAGATTTAAGCACATTTATACATACACGAATCTCCATATAGGAGTATATACAACATACATATATACATAGCGTCGGAACAGAGATTATACATTAGACCTAGTCGTGTTTGCGGCAAGTAAAGTAGCTACATATGTATGTATATGCACCTTTAATGATAAGTATATTAAGGGTTACTATACTGCAAGAAAAAGTGTAACAAACAAGCTGTGGAAGTTTTTTTTTTCAAACGTTTTAACTAAAAACCGAAGCCGTCCTATTTTTATTTAGTATAAAAATATTATAAAAATACAAATACGAAAATGTTAGGAACTTATACGAAGAAAATTAAATCATTGTAATGGTCCTTGTAAAACGTAAGCACCAGCCCCCTGGTTCTATATATACCTGCTTGACACCATAATGAACCGAATGTACCAAATATTAAACGTTTTTTCCCCATTTTATTCTTTTTTCCCCTATATTGGCGTTCAATAATAATTTTATAATGCTTTTCGTGATTATAAATTTATACCTAATTTATTTTTATTTCATATTGTTAGATTTATTTATCCGTAATAAATTAACTTTTGCTTGCTTTCATTAAATGTACCATTATCTGAAGTAATTTTCAAAATCGAGTTTAGCACGTATTTAAAATTATACAAATTTACTTTTTACTTCCTGTACGAACACGCTAAATTTGAAATATTCAAATACTGGATGGATTTACGTTTACCTTCCAATCTCTTGATAAATAATATACAATTGTACAACACCATACCTCATATATTCTTAAATATTTAATGCTTATTAAAGTAAAGCTTATTAAAGATGTTCATACTAGTATGTCCATTCCCAAAAAACCGGCGCTACCATTGATGCAAACCGATCGTGTTGCAGGAATATGTTTTTTGTTACATCTTTGAATATTCTTCTGGATTATTATTGTTATTTGAGAGTGATTCTTTTTTCGTATTTATTCATTGTATTTCCGCACCAATATACTGCAAATACTATAGTATGGATACTAATGCACAAAACACAAACAAAGTAGATGCATCAGTATCTAAAGGCCGTTTTACACCAAGCTATTTATTGCGCAATTTATTGGCAATTTTAAAATTTTAGGTGTATAACACGGATTAAATACGTAGCTAGGTGTTAAAACGGCCCTTAAGATATCATTCGATCATTTTTGAGGGAAGTGTTTCAATTTCGATGAGACGTAAAGCGTTGATTATGCAACTGAACATACAGCTAAGCAACGTAATAAATCTAAACTAACGTTAAGGTTTGCAACTTGAAATCAAAATACAAGTTCAGGCTTCATTTTCATTAATAATTATCAGATTAGTCAGTTAAGTAAGAACCACTGAAAACTTATTCATCTTTAATGTGGCCTTGCGTTCCGTATGATATTGCTTTAGTTAATTCGTGCTTATAAGATTTATTATAAAAACATGGTTTTGAATATATTACTATTAAACGTGCAGTTAGATTAAATAGGGTTATTATTTTAAGGCAAGTAATTCTTTTTAGAGATATTTTATTATATTAATCAGTTATTTATTTAATTACTATTTATTTATATTGATTTTCTGGTTTTGTGTTTACTTGCTGTTAGTATCTATAGTTGCAATAAGTATTGGTATATATTATATGTTTTAGAATTGAAATCATGTTCGTTTAAGTATGTATTTTTTGAGAATAGTTCTTACGGTGTGACCCCAAAATAAGGATTAACACTGTTCACAGACACTAGGAGGAATGAATACCGGGTTCTGGTTGGTAAAAAAGAGGTGTACGTAAATCTAAATTATGTGGGATAGTAAAAATACTCAGATTTCTAAAAAATAACATATTTTAAACAGTCCTTTGCGGAGACTAACAAAGATTGAATTCCGCGAATGTAAATCTCTGCGTAAAGCTGAAAAGGTTGTGGCTTCTTTGACCGCATAGCGTAAGAGGTATTACTTTTCGCTGATTACGAGTGATATTGTATTTTCAAGTATAACGAGAATTCAGGTATACTTTTGGAATGTTATTTTTATTTGCAGTTTTAACATATAGATCGTAAAAAAAAATTCTACAAATACGGAACGCCAAAAGGCTAACAAACTAATAAAGTTTCACTAAAATCTTCGATTCTCTCTTGACAAACATATATTAGCAAATAAGTACAAATGAAGTATTGTTCATCAAATATTACTTTGCTGTAAATTCCAATAATTAGCAGAATAGGCTGTGATAATCAAGTGCCCTAAGAAAAGTCACGACTATTACTAGGGTGTGTGGTTCGAATCTCCCTCTGGTCAATTATGGTAACCGGTCTTTTTTCAGAGCCGTAATAAATGATTAAGAAGAAAGTTTGATTTTGCGGGGATGCTTGGTAAGCAAACTGAATTGTTTAGACGTTATCTACTCCTAAAAGAAAGTTAAAGTGTGCGATTGAATTTAAATGAGAGAAGTCACATTAGGCCCTAGTGGCCGCAGTCGGAGGGTAAATTAATCCAACCATGTGACGCTATCTCTCACTAAACTAAACTAAAAGCTTTAGTAAGGGTGATAGGAATAGATAAGCCATTCAGTCTTAAAGTTCATCCAGCAAGTCAGACCCTTATGGTACAGCTTAATATCTTGCTGTATGACATTGTTCAAGTCTTCTAGGAAGGGTGGATCTTTCCCAAAAATTACATACTGTTCTGTAATGACAGGGCAGTGGCAGAAAATATGCTCAACTGTCTCCTCGTCTTAAACACAGTTGCCATTTTCAAATGTCATCAGGAATTCGATTTCCTGGTAAGTGAATTTTGTTATTGATTTCTGTTTTGGAAAAGCTAGTTAAGGGACTTATATACCGTATAGTTTATTTTTATGTCATTAGCACAACCCTTATGTAACAGGGAACACGGGATAACGGAGTCAGTTCAGTAAAAGGAATAAAGTAAATTAACCTTACCAGATATCCAAACAAAGTAGATATGGTCTGGGCATAACCCTCTACGGCCTTTTTCTTTCCTTCTGTGTCTCCAGGAGGCATCATCCCACACTAATATAGGATCTTATAGTTACTGTGAGATTACGCATCTAGTATGTATGTGATTTGTGTACTAATGTCACTTTCATTTCTCAATACGTCAAGTTTTGGCAGCTGGTTACTCCCACTATCTCAAATTTAATACACCTTAAAAACCTGTTCTGGGGCGGTTTCAAACGCATAGAACATTAACTGCTTATAATGTCTTAATTTCGATAATAAAGATCATGGTTTTAAATATTTATGATATGGTTAAAGATATTCGTGCCACAATAAGGTTTTAGTAACAGTGAAACAAAATAAATTAGTTTTTAGAAGAACACTGTTTAGCATCATAATCATTATGAACTTGGTAGATTGGTTGCTCCTTAAATAATTATGTCTCAGGTGACAACCATCATAGGTGTACAGTTATTATTAATCATAATTCACATACACACCGCATCATTCAGATTTATTTGAGTGAATGAATATAGAAACTGTGAGTCATCAGAGTACCTAGTATATTTACATCATTTAATTGATTCCAAATATTCGACACTGATATGGACAGGCATTCCCGTTTTGTTCGCGAGTTGTTTTTTAAGTTGCCTCAGATTTTGTCTTGTTTTCTCCCAAGTAATGTTTAGTTTGTTCTTAAATGTAGTTCAAAGAGTTGAAGTGTATGATTTAATTTAATTAAGATGTTAAGTTTTTTACATATAATTCCTTTTTATTTTTGTGTCTAGCGTTTGCTAGTTTATTCAATGCGTTTTTCTACTAGATTTTGTCGGGGATTTGTGCATTTGCGTTGTTCGTATTGTTTACGACTGCGCTGTAAGCTTTTTGTCAGGCAGTTTCCCTTGGTTGGACTTTAACGTGAGTGAGATGTGTTTTGAAATCTTTGGCTGCCATTTTTGTAATTTTGAGTTTTTGAGATTTTGATTTCTGTGAATTTTTTTGTCCATCAAGAGGAATTCGCTTTATAATAATTGTTATTATATTGATGTGTGCACATTATAGATATAAGATCATTTATTATTTTGTGGTACAGAAGGTATATATTTAGTTGTAATTCTTTCATTATAGTTTAAAGAGTTAATTTTTTGGTTTTCTATTGATGCTGTTTCTATTTTTATTTTATTTATCACTTCGGTTTGGGTTAGTAGAAGCATTGTGCTAACATTTAGTTTTTCATTCTTGTTATTTACTAGAAATTGTCCACGCTTAACTTAGTTTGTTTTAAATTTGAAACCCACGTGGATTGATATGATATATATATACGATTATCAGAATAAAAGGAATATCGACCGGACTTCGTAAACAATCAGACAATTATATGGTAATCGGTCTGTCTAAATAAAACCAAATAAATACCTCAATATTTCGTTTTAATTTAAAACATCATCAGGAGGCACTAAAAATATACAAATTAAAATGAAAATATACAAAAAATATAAAAATATTTTGTATATTGTTTCATTTTAATTTGTATATTTTTAGTGCCTCCTGATGATGTTTTTAAATTAAAACGAAATATTGAGGTATTTATTTGGTTTTATTTAGACAAGAACCGATTACCCATTATATATGTGTGATTGTATACGATTATCTTCCTGAACAAACTAATCTTTTGTTTTGTATAGGAAATAGCATTGTCCTATTGTAATTTAGAATCAAGCGCAGTTTTTTATTTTTGGCCAGAGCCTTCAGTTCACGGTTTTTTTTCTGCAAAAATTGTAATTAACCCTTTTATAAAATAAATTTTGATTGTTAATTATCTTCGTTGGGTTAAAAATTCTGTTCTTTTATTTTTAATTAAACCTTTTCAATTTTTGGGGTATTTAAGAAAGTCAGATTTCATTCACTCACAATTTAGTTTTTCGTGGTTAGATTAAAGTTTAATTGCGAGGGTAACTCTGAGGTTAATTGTTTTGTGCGCGCTTTTAAATTTTTTATCCGTTGAAGGCTAGCTAATTTAATTTTCTTTTTCCTTGTTAATTTATTTTGCAAGTTTCATTTTTTAACAATCGGTACACGGCAGTATAAATAGCAAAACGGAGTGGACCGAGGATAGAACATTGAGGGATTCCAGCTTATAATTTAATTTAGAGCTGGGATTTTTTTTTTAGTATATAGTTTTTTTATTTTATAGTCCATTCGTATACCAATAGCAAATACGCTCACGAAACATAATAGATCTCAAATCTATTATAAAAAGGGGAAAAAAGCATGAAAAGAAAGAAATTTTCCTCTCGCAGTTTAAAACTTGAATATCGACATTTGCGACTGAGATAGCAACATTTATTTAACAGATACATACGTCAGATAAGGACAGAGAAACGCATCGCCGCTTTATAACAGGCTTGGTAGGGTGCTGTGGGGTTTTATGTAAGGTATTCTGTCCTGTTCAGGTCGGATAAGCTGTCTGACGGAGAGGGTACTCATCGTAATAAATATGCAGTGGGGCAACCAGAAACCTCTATTGTGCCGTATCGCAGACAACCAGTCAAAACCGAACGTCACCGGAACGTTTGTTAAGTAATGTATGAGAGTATCTACCCATACGTACACATCGTAAATACTTTAAGGGAAGCTTTTTTTTTCCTGTGAAATCTATCAATATTGCCATCTACAAATTCGTAAACTCAGAAAAGAATGTTTTATAATATGTATGCTGAAGTCTACCAGAGGATACATTGTCAGATGGAAACACCTGGTGCGGAGAACTGGCTACCTGACAAAAAAAATTGCTATCCAGCAAATGACGGAGTATTATTATGTAAATGAGGATGAATTTTACTTTCGTAAGTGTTAGGATGGATATGGCAAAATTGCCTTGAAATTATCGATTGCAAATCGTTGTTAAACGTTACCAGATTGATATAGGGATAATTTGTGATTATAAATTTATGTGTGAGTAAATTAATAAATGATTATATATAGTTAAATGTTAACATTTTTATCGTGATTTCGATATGCGAAATGTCGCAGGTGTGGACTCATTTCACACGGAAAAATCAATTTGTTCAGGACAACAAAATAATTTCAAACAAATTTTTATCATGAAAATTTAGTTAATCCAACAAATATGTCGTTATTTGAAATAAATAAAGGGTTAAATGAACAAATAATTTCGTTAAATTAACCAAATATTTTTTGACCATAGGTATTTAACTCAATATTTTGTTTAATTTATTCAGTGTAAATGCGACCGTTTGTTTAATTCTCTATGTTTTTTCATATTCCTACAGATATCATGAAAAAAATTAAAAGGCAAGAAAACCTAACAACTCTGATTTAACGTTAGATTGAGGTTAGATAAAGATTTTTGATATTTTGTTTAAAATACGTATTTGCGAATTTGTATTAATTGTTCTACTGTTTAATTGTAATATTAATGAGAATTCTGTGTTTTTTTTATTTGCTAGTTTTTTTAGGGGGTTTTCTATTTTATTTTTATAATAAACACGATATTAAAAAAATACCTAGTCTATTTTTTGCTTTTTTTTTGGAAAAGAGTTAGCGGAATCTAATACGTTTGCCTCTCCTAGTTTGAGTGGAGAGAATACCTTAGTTTTGGCGATTATAAGAATAACTACTGAAATCATAATATGTGCGTTTTATATAAATTTTGAAAAACTGTGAAAAAGGACAAGAATATAAGTAAAGAGAATGAAAAAAGAAATGTCAGCAATGTTAATATTACCGTAACAGAGATTCATGAATTAAAAAATAAAATTGAAGGGGTGGAATAAAAAGGGTTAAGTAACATTTACAAAGTTTTTGAGGATATTTCAGTCTAAAATTTTCTAACTACAAAAAATTCAAGATTTTTTTAAATAAAATTAAGCAAATATAATAAAAAATACATTCATTAATTAAACAAATAAAGAGAATTCTAGTTATAAATTGCGTGTTTAGTGTAAGATTTTTATTTTTGCAAAAAAAAAAAACAAGTACTTATTACAAAAAATGCACCTTGTACCCCTATTGTTATAACTCCTTCCAGCGGTTTGTGACAAACAATTAATGGCAACTGGTACTAAATAAATACTAACAGAACTATAAAAAGGATCGCCGTTTCCTATGAGATAATAAAGTATAAGTGAAGCCCTGATACTAATGAGGTGTTTAAATTCCTAATAACCAATTTGAACAAGCATGGTTTCCAAAAGGCCGATCTACTAATAAACTGTTATGTTCCAGTTTATTGATCAACTTTATCATAATTTATATACAAATAGTAAAATAATTGTTATATTTATGGACCTTAGAAAAACATTTGATTTGATTTTGATGATCGACTAGCAAATAGTGGAGAGGTGGATATTCTCTCCGTTGCAGGTTCATGCGGGTTTACCTCAAGGGTCGATTCTTGGTCCTTTGCTTTTTTTTTTAATGTTTATCCAATGCTCTGCCAAACGTTTATGTTAGTGGTAGCTTAGTGCTGTTTGGTAACGACGTTTCTTATTTGAGTGCAAAGATCAACATTGCGTGTATATTGAATTTAATCAGCGTTATGTTGGCCAGGTTTAGTACTGGGTCCTCAGCAAATAAGTTATATTTGAATCATGATTATTTCTTATTTATATTTGTTATTAACAGCTTCAAATGTACATATTTTACATCTTATGCAATTTTACTTTATAATTTTATTTCGGGGCTTCATATTGATTGTGATCTGCGCTAGGATACACATATACAGACTTTGTGCTCCACATTATCGTCAGTTTGTTACGCTCTATATTGTTTGTCGTTTTTTTTATGGATAGCAACGTCTTAATATCCTACTATAATGCTTTTTTTCAAACTAAAGTGGTATATGAATTAGCGTATCCCTACGTAATTATTGCGGGTGTTTCCTCTAGAATCTCTTGTTGCCTTTTATTCAGGGAGTTGAAAACATTTACAGTGCCATGTGCCATATTTTGTAGGTACTGTTAAAGAAAATATTAATACGCTTTCTCGCAACAACTTCAATCATTCCTACCCTACCAGACATGACACTGACCTGCGAATCCATAAAATGGTATTATCTGAAAATAACTCTACTCGGTATTCACTTATATAATAGGCTTTTTACGAATATAAAGGAGAAAAGTAATATTAGAACCTACAATTATAAACTAAAAGAGTACGTTGTTGCCAATAGCTTCTATAGTATTAATGAATGCATGTTTATGATATATGATTTTTGGTTATTATTTTCCGTAGTTATCTAAATTTATTTTTTCTTTTTAATAGCTTTGATGGAATATTGGTTGGGTAATAATAAAGGAACTTCTTAAATCTTGTCAAACATTTGGCTATTTTAATTAGTCTTTCTCAATCATTTGGTTATTTTTTTAAAGTTTGTTTTTTCACAACATTATGCTGTTATGTCAATTAACAAATTACGATTAAAAATGTCACAACACATTAAAATTTTGGTATAACGAAAAAAAATTGTATATGAGATATAACTTAATAATTTAATAATAATTAATAATTAATAATGAACAAAAAAATAAATTTGTATATTTCCATAATAGAACTAAGTCTATTGATACGATTCAAATAAATGATCATGTTTTTAATTTATACTCTTCTTTCAAAATTTTAGGAGAAATTATAAACGAAAACTTAAAGTGAATTGATGCGATCACATAAATAAGATTGAAATAATTTTAACGGTATATCTCCGATATCATAATATTCCAATTTGTTTAAAAGAAATTCTCGATTGACAAAATCAAAATATTTACTATTTGTTAGATCTATATAGCGGAGATCGTTGAGCATTCTTTGTGATTCAATCAATTGCATTATTTTATTATATCTTCAATCACGTGAATTATTTCTTAGGATGTCGATTAACCATATGATATGACAAAATAAAAGTTCTTTTTATATGTACTTAGTGTCTAACCTAGTTTTTAAGTAAATCTTTTAATAAATGTTTATCAGCATGGATAAAATTGCTATTGGCTGTAGTTATTTATTAACCCTTCCGCACATCTTTCTTAAAAGACGTGTAATTTAAAATATAATTAATATTGGCACGTTCTTGTTGCGTTGTTAGTTCACTTTATAGTTTTTAATAAATTTCTACTTTTGGTTAGTTTACGTATGATATCAAGTATTTCAATGTTGATCTTTAAATAGATTTAAGATCATTTTTTGTATATCCATTTTGGGCTTTCTGTACTTGTGTTGGTAAGAAATTCTTTAAAGCGCATTTAAATGAAAGGATTAAATAATAAAATAATAACAATAATAATAATAATAATAATACCCATAAATAATACACAGATTATTATACTAGGATAAATCTATATTCAATTAAAAGTAAAACTTATAAATGAAGAGACAACCAGAGAATTCATTTTAAAATAACGTTACAAGAAAAATTTAAAATCGTTAAGGTTATTTTAATTTTTTCTAAAATAATTTATTTAATGCAATTCAAGTATTATTTGAAAAAATTATGTTCTTGTAGTGACAGTTAACACTTCTGCACATTTGAACAATACGTGAAACTAAGATAATGACGTGTATTAATCAATGAGCGGAGGTGGAAATATAGCATTATTGTGAACTATTTGGATCTGGGACGCATAAGCAATTTACCAAACAAATCAAATAAAATGGGAGAAATTATCCAGTAATTAATTTTACTGCAAAATAATTTGGATTATCCTAATACGCTGTAATGAGATATGTGCCAAATTCTTGTAAAAAATCATCAATAACTGCCAATTATTGCCGAAAAAAAATTTATTGAATGTTTTACGATACTATAAAGTTTTTAAAACATTTCTTCTGTATTCCTTCTGGTACGCTCTTGTAATACAGTGGGCATGGATTCATAGAATTGAACAAAATTTCTAATTTTTGAAGTCAAAAAACATTATAAAATTTTAATCAACTTGCAAAAATCTTAGCCGTATTTTGTCTTTCTGCTTATATACCCTAATTGTTTTAAAAGTGATGCATTCATATCCTAACACATTTTCGCTGAACGTCAATCTAGGGTCAAACAAATCCCTAATCTTAAACAATCTGTTTACTTCATTTAAATTTATTTATATTTAAGATAGGCAGTTACCCTTACTCCAGCAATAAATAATGCTAAGTTTTCAGTTTCCAACTAGAAATGGCTATCAGTTAAAGATTGATCTTTCTGGAAAAAATTTCTTAATCATCTCGTGCATACATAGTAACAATAGAATAATTTTTTACTAACCCTGGTAATATCATTAAGGAAAACAAATGATGAGGATAAAAATGCCTCAAAATAGATCTTAAGTTATTAAAGATGTCGGATTGAAACTGACTTACTCTCGGTAATTGCCGAAAACTCCACCTGACAAAACCGTTAATATAGTGAAATAATTATTGGAGGAGGACTAAGTAAGTATGGATATTCGGATCAATGGTATCTCCCTCTTAAATTTAGAAGATATACCTTTGATTAAACATTAGGAAAATTTGCAGTAACTCATTTTAAATCTGAAAATATGTAATGACTCCGAGCACCAATATATCGGATAATTCTTTCTAATATCGCTAAACTTATCTTTTCTCCGTCCGGAGGACGAAAACTAAACGTGACCAATACATGCACGTCCTCGATATCTATTACATAAATCACAGAACAATACCAACACATTTACAATTATGGGCTGAGTGTTTAACGAAATCCGTAGGAGAGAGTGTGGTACAAATTCTAAACGTGATTTTAAATGCCCACATTGTTGCATAGGAGCGAAACTGGAAACTGATGGTTAAGTATTTAGAGTCGCCCGCTGCACAATAGAATTTATTTCTCAAAGTCGTTATATGAAAGCCGGAACATAGGGCGAATTTTGGCTTCGTGATAACAGCGGAAGTTCTACAAGCGTTTCTTCCGATGAGGAACGCGATGAAATGTCGATTTGTGCAGCGTATGTATTCTGCAAAAAAAAATAGAATCTTCGCAAAGAAACACGCAGTTAATACAATAATAAAATGAAATGACACTGCTTTTTATTGAATTTGTTAGCTATTTATCGGATGCTGCTTGTGTAGGTGATTTATTACTCTCAGTAACAATAGGAATTTTTGTATTTTATTAAATCTATCATCAAAAAGAAGGACTGAAAATGAGAATAGTAGGCACTCTGCGCACGCGACACAATAAGGTGCAAGTCAATAAGTAAATGAAAGTATTTTGAACAAGTCTGTTTTGTATTGATAATTCCTAACGTAACAGCTAACTAACTAAATATATAGCTTTTTTAAATTGCAAATAGTTTAGTGGAGGTTTTGGCTCTAAAAATAAATCTTCTCTTGGTTCTAGTAAAACGTTTTGATCTTTATACAGCCTTTTTCAATTACTAAAAAATTAGTAGGAACAAATCTATTGTTATACTTAATAACTCTAAATCGGTCATAGATGGTTATATATAGATAGTCCTCAACCTCTACAACCGGGTTCCCTTCCTATAACTCGCTCGTTAAGCGAATTGTCAGTTAATGAGAGTTCACGTCATTAATATAGAAAACTTATAAAATGACAAAAAATATCTAGCAAACTTAGATTCTCGTCAAAAAACATGCGTATTGCTGTGTACTGAAGGTACAAAAAGAAATGAAAAAATGAAAAATTAAAATTAGCTAGCTCAAGGGATAAATAAAAAGGTGCAAAAGAACAATTAAACTCAGGGTTACCCTCGCGAATTAAAACTAACACAGAAAAGTAAAATTGTGGGTGAAAGAAAACTGACTTTCTTAATTACCCCAAAAATTGAAAAAGATTTAATCAAAAATAAAAGAAAAAAATTTTGATTGACGTTAATTCACAATCAATAAATTTTTATAATAAAAAAAAAGAAAAAAAACATTTAGTTACAAATTGCAAGAAAAAAGACCATGAGCTTAGGGCTCTGGCCGAAATCAAAAACTGCATTAGACTCTAAATTTACAAAAAGGACAATGCTAAATCCTCTAACAACGCAAAAAGGTAAAATAGTTCAGGAAAGATAGTCCTTTTATTCCAATAAATCAATCCACGTGGTTTCAGAATTAACAAACTGAATTAATCGTGGAGAACTCAAGTAAATCTACATAAATGAAAACTAAAAGCAAGCACAAAGCTTCTATATTCACCCAAAACGAGGTGATTAATGAATAATTACAAAACAGCAAAATTAAAAAACGAAAAATTAACTCTTTTAACTAATTATATCTTCCTGCACGAAATAATAAATGATCCTATATTCAATTTGCGTACACAAGAATATAATACCAATTATTTAGTAGCGAGTTCTTTGATAGATGAAATAATTAAAAATTAAACGAAAAAATCTTTAAAATGAAAACGAAATACAAAAATGGCAGCAGTGAAATAAAAATTACATGTACTTACACGGCATCTTTCAAAGAACTGCCCCTCAGAGTTAAACAATCGCATACATATAAAAATCCTACAGCTGGCGTGCGCTACGCCACGCACAAGATCATAGAAGAAGACTACTTCAAAGAAGGACATAAGCTACATGAGGCAAATACTAACAAATCAAAAGTGAAATTAATTTAAACAACAAAACATTAAATAAATAAATTAAAATTAAAAACAATAACAACTCTTATACAAAATAAAATATCTGAGATAACTTTCCCGAAACATTGTAAAGAAAATCGGAACACTGAATTTACAAAAACCAGGGTGCCAGGCCACAGCTGTATGTATTGTCATAGTTTAATAAACTGATTATTGCACCATAACTACCTTTACTGTTATCTGTTTATAAATAATAAAAGGATATAACAAAAAGGATATAGAATGTCGCAGTAGACAGTCAAGACGATCCGGTGATTATCAGAGGTCTCTACTCTGGATTAAGCAAGTCAATCAAGGACATTTTTCGTCCGAATTTTCCCTTCACAAAGTAAAGATGTCAGTAGAAGATACCTACACATCGAAATCAAAAATTAGAATTTGAATATTATATACAGTCGCGAGCAAATGTTATAGGCACTTGACAAACTAAGTGGTTTCATGTTTCTTGCATTTTTTTTTTTGTGACAGTTATTTCAACGTTTATATAATCGTCTTTATGGTTACAAATAGTCTTTATAGATACCTTTTGTAAATATATTATTTTTTTAAATATATTTCAAGTCTTCGAGAAGTCACTTTCCCCTCCATCTAAAAAGTATTATAGCTGTACTAAAAACACTCTAATATGCAACAATTAATAAGATCCTTAAAATACTAAAAATATTTATAATGTATTACCTACAAGTTTTTATTTTCTCATTTTCTACTGTGATATTCGCCCCAAAATTTAGGGTGCCTATAACATTTGCGCGCGATTGTATTTTTAGATTTTGACAGATCAAAGTTGGATCAAGTACAGAGTATTTATTTTGCTTAAATTTAGTTTAATAATGCTTGTATATGTATTTGCAATTAAAGTTTATTGATACGTCAACAAAAAGGCAGAGAAAATTACTGGAATTTGGTTTTGTCAAAAATCAACATGTATGCGAGGTTGCATACTCTTTGTGCAGTACATGTTAAGAATTGTTAATTAAACATAGTAATATGTATTGTACACTTCCAAAGGTTTTTTTTATGATGTACTACTTTATTTATATGAATGTAAGGTGGTTTCATAATTTTGCAATATTATTTATTTAATTTAGTTTAAACCTTTTATAGCTTCATTTGGGCATTCTCATATGTTAAATATCCAATATTCCCTTGTGAAGACAGTCGCAATCGATGTCTGTTAGAGAATTTCAATTCGAAAGTGTTCTCTAACTAACCTCCGTGAGGGACGGACGTGTTTCGAGTAATTTTTATAAATTTTAACGGCTATTTTGATAAAATCCATATTTATTCCAAATTCCAATCTAAAAATGATGGTAATTTAAACAAAGTTTTATCATATGAGTATGTTATCCACAATTTATCCATATAACCATTGGGTAATTTTCTCCAACGACGATGTTCTACGTATTTTTGGGTAGGAAATTTTGTAAATAACCGTTGAACTAGTTAACGAGCAGTGGTTGGAAACTTTTTATAAGGTGGCAGTTCCAGTTTTACTAGTTAAGATGTATTTACTGCACGAAACCGAATACCAGTAATTTTTACTTCTAATGTTGCATATACTGATGTGGCCCGTCATTTAAGCATGGAATCACACAGGTAGAAAGTTTGGAGGATGCGGGAATTTTGAAATTTAATTTTAAACGTATTTATTTTCTGTGATGAATTTATATTGCAAAAGGCGAAATTACTAACTAAAAACGTAATTATTATTTTTATTTAATAAGCGAACTCATTTGACTTATCTGAGACTTCTACTACTTCTACTATTTTTTTATTTGCGTTGTTTTGCACGGTTTATTTCCTTAGAACTATTTTATTAAATAAAATTGCACTATCTCACTTAAACTAAGCACTTTAACTTTGAATATTGATGTAAAAAAATTGAGCAACATACTCGCACAGCCGTCTCTGCACACTAAAGATTAAGAGAGCTACCTATCTACTCGTAATATTTTTAATGTGAGAGCGCCTCNATATATACAGTGTGTTAGAAAAAGGGTTGTCGGATATTTTACACAATTATAGTACTGTATGGTAATAAAACAAAAAATCTTAGTCAACATGGGTCCGCAATTCAACTGTTTTTTACATATATAGTCGATTGCATATATTTTAAAATAAAAAAAAAAACATTTTTTCGGTTTTTGAGAATAGTTCCCTTTTGTGAAACAACTGATGTGACTTAAAATTAGTTCTGTTCAGACATCTGTCATCAGATTATTTATCATTTGCGTCAATTTTTTTTTGTTCTCAAATTATGGCATTAAGTACACAAATGCAGGAAATGGCCGATATGCATTTTATGGTTCGGTCGTGCGAATGATAATGCCACTGAAGGACGGCGTATGTATGCCGAAGTATTTCCCAAATCGGTTTGTTACCGAGTGATAAGATTTTTTCTCAAGACTTCATTCCGGCTTGTCCGAAACTGTTCATTTAAAATTAATGGTGGTTCTGATAGACCTAGATCAGTTTCTTCTCCCGAAGTAGAATTAGATATTTTGAGACTGGTAGAAGACAACCCAAATATTAGCACCCGAAGACTTGCGCGCGAGAACTGAACGTCTAGTCATCCCTCTTCATTGGAGAATTCTGCGGAACAGCAGCTCTATCCCTACCACATTCAACGCGTGCAAGTTCTTGCTCCTCTCGATTATGAGCAGTAGGGTTTTTTGTCATTGGGTTTTACGAAAGCTGGCAGAAACTCCTAATTTTGCGACTCAGATTTTATTTGTGACCGAGGCTGGGTTTACAAGAGACGGAATATTCAATTTTCATAACAATCACGTCTGGGTAGATGAAATCCCCCATTTTGCTGTTGTTGAATTGCATCACCAAAACCGTTTTTTGCTAAATGTTTGGCTTGCTATTTTTGGAGACTGTTTAATTGGTCCAGTATTTCTCCCTAATCGTTTAACGCGACAAGTATACTTGGATTTTTAAGAAATGAAATTACCCGTTTTGTTGGAAGAACGTGCTACTTTTTAACAGATTAAATATGTGTTTAGCCACGATAGAGCCGCCAGCGCATTTTTTCCATCGTAGTTAGAAATTTCTTAAATCAAGATTACAACGAGAGATGGATAGGACGGGGTGGACCAAATGCATGGCCTCCTAGGTCCCCTGACCTGACACCTCTAGACTTCTGTGTTTGGGGGCATCTAAAAACAATTAATTGTACGCACGATCTGTAAACAAATTTGGAGAACTCAGGCAACGTATCGTAAATTGTTTGCTAGGGAAATTCAGAGGACTCCAGGAAACTTTCGAAAGATTGCGTCGATCTTTCATAAGAAAGGTGTTGAAGCGTGCTTAGAAATGAACGGTGGACATGTAGAACAATTTCTTTAGTTTTACTTTAAATAAACATTTTGTTTAATTGACATTGCGATCAGAATTTCTTTTGAAAATTTTTATCCTACTAAACAATATGCAATCGACTATATGTCAAAAACAGTTGAATTGCGACCCATGTTGACTAAGACTTTTTTGTTTATTCCACCAGTACTACAAATTGGGTAAAATATCCGACAACCTTTTTTTAACATACTGTATATTGCTGTGGTATATTTTGGTTTTTAATATTAAGCAGGTACACACAGGATTCAAATTTGGTCGCGGCAGGGATTTTTATGTTTGGGATTAAATGCAGTGTGGTCTTGACAGAGAAGAAATTTTTTGTAAAGATAAAATCCCACACTGGAGTCCATGATTTTTTTCAGTAAAATAGTTTTTTGAATTTGTTTGTTGTTTAGTAAATTTTCGATTAATGTAATTAAGTGTAATTTGATGTACTTCTCCGCTTGTTCCAATGAATATACCTTATTAACTCTACTTAGTAAGTTATTTATTAATATTAATAGACTATGTATGATTCGATTTTTTATCTTATAGCTAAAGCGGACAAACAATTTGCGAAATATAGAGACTTTTAACAAATTAATTAAATTCTATCTATTTATTAACGTTTCGGCAATTAATTTTTGCTTTCCTCAGAATCTATGATATTATTCAATTAATAACACTGGAGAATTTATATAAATTACTTTATACTTACAAAACAGCCTTCATAAGAGAAAAGAACACCACCACAAAACTAACAATATGTACATGCTCCTTTCCAACAAAAAGGTATACCAAATGCTGAATCGCGCGATTTTGATTTTATATTTTCAGGTTGAATTACTATGTTTATTGGAGTAATTTTATTCATGTCAGCCGAAGAGTAGCCCACATACGTAATGTTTACTAGTATTTAATAAATTCATATTTTATGTCCGCTATTCATTTAGTAAAGTGTCTATGAAAGTTGTTTTGACGACCTTAATTTATTATTATTTTTATTTTCAAATAAGGCTATCCATTCAGTTTAAGACACAACAAGTTTGCGGCAAAAACTACAAAGGGAAGCATTTGTGTTTATCTGATATTCACCGCTTATATGTATAAATAAACATATTTTTTATTGAAACCTGGCATAACTAAAATACATACATTTACCGACAAGTGTCATACGCATATTCTTTCATAATAAAATTAATAAAACATTTCAATTAAAATTTTGCATAACTTTTTTTTTATTATCTCTGAATACTTTCTAAATAGTTGGCTTTTCATTGCTTTTTTACAACATAATACTGAAAAATAAATTGCAATTAACTCTTGTCCGCGATTGTATATCTCGACGCTAATATTAGGTCCCTCTTATATTTTTTAATAGTAAAAAAATTAGAACACTGAATAGTTGAATTGAAAGCAGTAAGTGTTGAAGAAATCAAGGCATCCTTATAGATCTGATGTTGCCATCGGTAAATATGGTGTCAATTTTGTGTTTCAGCACGATAACTGTCCCGTGCAGAAATCGCAAATTGTGCAAGAATGGATATGTTCCGCAAACTTTTATTTAATAAGTATTGAGCTGGCCTCTAAATAGTCCGGACTTAAGTCCTATTGAAAATGTTTGAGCTGCATTAAAGCAGAATATATATTTATACATAAACATATAAAGACTTCATTGCAGAAAATGCAGATAAACTATGAGACACTTCTAGGAAGTAATCGAAAATAATGAGGACTGGAAACATTGGATACTTCAAGATTGAAGAAATGAATTTATGCAAATGTTATAATTAGATAAAACAGTAAAATAAATTTATAATGACAATAGTTTGTTATTACAGCATCACAAGCGTATATGCATAATACGTTAGTAGCAAAGTATGTCCTTGCATTTAGTATTGAAAATTATATATTTTATTTACATATATTCAAATTCACTTATTGCTAAATGTTACAATTAAAAAATTACTAAAATGAAAGAAAGAAACTTGTTTATCCACTGTGTTCCATATTGGTCGTACATATGCGAAACAAGGTATTCTAATAAATCAATAAGAATATTCAGAAACAGAAAATCCATTTTACCAAGGAATACATAAAAATATTATTTCAACGCGTGCTTGTTTATGTCTCAATAACAAAAACTAAAGTATAAAAACAAGAAATCCTGTGTCAGATAAATACACAACGAATCATACATAACATCTGTTTACACCGATAAGCTGCAGTTGTAGTAAAAGCTATAGTCCATCCTAAATGCGCTCGCCACATACATTTTCGCGTAGGTCGTTAACTTTTTTTTTGGTAGGAGCTTCATATGGGATGCTATAAATTAAATGAGTGTTTTTCTCGAACGGAGTTTTGGCTTTTAATTTTGAATGAACACATTGTAAATAATTATGCTTTTCCTAAATTATTATGGCTTTTATGGGGTACAGTTCATATTTAATATTTTGTAATTTTCTGATGGCGTTATCTGTGGATGAATCTTATTGGTATATTTATTGTTATTGTAGAATTTGTGTAGTTTGTGTGTTTTTATAACTTTATTCACAAAATTAGGTGGATCAAGATTATTTTCAACAATAATTGTGATTTTTGTAATAATTTGTGGTCTGTGTAACGGCCTTAAATGGGTTAAACGAATATATCTGTCAATTAAAGCAATAACCACGTTTCTTTGGTGTGATAAGAAAGAGTTGATTCGAAAAAAAAATCAATATAATTTTTACTTCTAATTAAAGTAATTTTATGGTTGTTCAAAAAAGTGATTTCGATTATTAAAAAATACTCCTCAAGAGGACCCCTAAGTGACAAGCGTCGTACAGAAGATTCTGAGCAGATTAGTACAAGATTTCATCACTAAATTAAGTACAAAGCGACAATAACAATAAATAATCTTCTTTTAACATTAATGCAGAAATGCTATAGAATGACATTTAATATTTTATACCATTTATACTTGCGTAATAAATTCAAACAATACCGCCAGGTTTAAATAAGTTGTTTCTGATTGTGATGTCAAAATATCCCGGACAGCTTATGCATCAATAGACCTTTCTAACCGTGCGTGTTTAATGGTAAAGATGTAAGCACATTTATACATACACGAATCCATATAGGAGTATATACAACATACATATATACATAGCGTCGGAACAGAGATTATACATTAGACCTAGTCGTGTTTGCTGCAAGTAAAGTAGCTACATATGTATGTATATGCACCCTTTTACTTGATAAGTATATAGGGTACTATTACTGCAAGAAAAAGTGTAACAACAGCTGTGGAAGTTTTTTTTTTCAAACGTTTGAACTAAAAACCGAGCCGTCCTTATTTTTATTTAGTATAAAAATATTATTAAAAATACAAATACGAAAATGTTAGGAACTTATACGAAGAAATTAAATCATTGTAATGCTCCTTGTAAAACGTAAGCACCAGCCCCCGTGGTTCTATATATCTGCTGACAATCAATAATGGACCCGAATGTACCAAATATTAAACGTTCTTCCCCATTTTTATCTTTTTTCCCCTATATTGGCGTTCATAATAATTTATAATGCTTTTCTTATATAAATTATACCTAATTTATTTTTATTTCATATTTGTTAGATTTATTTATCCGTATAAATTAACTTTTGCTTGCTTTCATTAAATGTACATTATCTGAAGTAATTTTCAAAATCGAGTTTAGCACGTATTTGAAATTATACAAATTTACTTTTTACTTCGTGTACGACACGCTAAAATTTGAAATATTCAAACTGATGGATTTCACGTTTACCTTCCAATCTCTAGATAAATAATATACAATTGTACAACACCATACCTCATATATTCTTAAATAAAAAAAATTATAATATTTAAAGCTTATTAAAGTATGTTCAAACTATGTATGTCCATTCCCAAAAAACGGCGCTACCATTGATGCAAACCGATCGTGTTGCAGAATATGTTTTTTGTTACATCTTTGATATTCTTCTGGATTATTATTGTTATTTGAGAGTGATTCTTTTTCGTATTTATTCATTGTATTTCCGCACAATATACTGCAAATACTATAGTATGGATACTAATGCACAAATCACAAACAAAGTAGATGCATCAGTATCTAAAGGCCGTTTTACACCAAGCTATTTATTGCGCAATTTATTGGCCAATTTAAAATTTTAGGTGTATAACACGGATTAAATACGTAGCTAGGTGTAAAACGGCCTTAAGATATCATTCGATCATTTTTGAGGGAAGTGTTTCAATTTCGATGAGACGTAAAGCGTTGATTATGCAACTGAACATACAGCTAAGCAACGTAATAAATCTAAACTAACGGTTAAGGTTTGCAACTTGGAAATCAAAATACAAGTTCAAGGGCTTTCATTTTCATTAATTAAATTATCAGAATTAGTCAGTTAAGTAAGAACCACTGAAAACTTACTTCATCTTTAATGTGGCCTTGCGTTCCGTACTGATATTGCTTTAGTTAATTCGTGCTTATAAGATTTATTATAAAAACATGGTTTTGAATATATTACTATTAGAACGTGCAGTTAGATTAAATAGGGTTATATTTTTAAGTCAAGTAAGTTCTTTTTAGAGATATTTTATTTATATTAATCAGTTATTTATTTATTACTATTATTTTATTGATTTTTCTGGTTTTTGTAGTTTACTTGCTGTTAGTAGTATCTATTAGTTGCAATAAGTATTGGTATATATGTATATTGTTTTAGAAGTTGAAATCATTTTCGTTAAGGTATGTATTTTGAGAAGTAGTTCTACGGGTTTGACCCCAAAATGAAGGATTATACACTGTTCACAGACACCTAGGAGGGAATGAATAACCGTGGTTCTTGTTGGTAAAAAAGAGGTGACGTAAATCTAAATTATTGTGGGATAGTAAAATACTCAGATTCTAAAAAATAACATATTTTAACAGTCCTTTGGCGGAGACTACAAAGATTGAATTCCGCGAATGTAAATCTCTGCGTAAGCTGAAAAGGTTGTGGCTTCTTTGACGCATAGCGTAAGAGGTATTACTTTTCGCTGATTACGATGATATTGTATTTTCAAGTATAACGAGAATTCAGGTATACTTTTTGGAATGTTATTTTTATTTGCAGTTTTAACATAAGATCGTAAAAAAAAATTCTACAAATACGAACGCCCAAAAGGCTAACAAACTAATAAAGTTTCACTAAAATCTTCGATTCTCTCTTGACAAACATATATTAGCAAATAAGTACAATTAAGTATTGTTCATCAAATATTACTTTGCTGTAAATTCCAATAATTAGCAGCAATAGGCTGTGATAATCAAGTGCCCTAAGAAGTCACGACTATTACTAGGGTTCGTGGGTTCGAATCTCCCTCTGGTCAATTATGGTAACCGGTCTTTTTCAGAGCCGTAATAATGATTAAGAGAGAAGTTTGATTTTGCGGGGATGCTTGGTAAGCACTGAATTGTTTAGACGTTATCTACTCCTAAAAGAAGTTAAGTTTTTGATTAATTTAATGAGAGATGTCATGCATTAGGCCTAGTGGTCGCACTGGGCAGGATTATTAATCCAACCATGTGGACGCTATCTCTCACTAAACTAAATAAAAGCTTTGGTTCTGGCCTTACCTTAGGAGTAGATAAGCCATTCAGTCTTAAGTTCATCCAACAAGTTCAGGCCCTCCTGGTAGCTCAATATCTTGCTGTATGACATTGTTTTCAAGTCTTCTAGGTAAGGGTGGATCTTCCCAAAAATTACATACCTGTTTCTTGTAATGACAGGGCAGTGGCAGAAAATATGCTCAACTGTCTCCTCGTCTTCTAAACACAGTTGCCATTCAATGTCATCAGGGAATTCGATTCTGGTAAGTGAATTTTTTTATTGATTTCTGTTTTGGAAAAGCTAGTTAAGGGACTTATATACCTATAGTTATTTATGTCATTAGCACAACCCTTCATGTAACAGGGAACACGGGATAACGGAGCAGTTCAGTAAAGGAATAAAGTAAATTAACTACAGTATCCAAACAAAGTAGATATGGTCTGGGCATAACCCTCTACGGCCTTTTTCTTTCCTTCTGTGTCTCCAGGAGGCATCATCCCACACTAATATAGGATCTTATATTACTGTGAGATTACGCATCTAGTATGTATGTGATTTGTGTACTAATGTCACTTTCATTTCTCAATACGTCAAGTTTTGGCAGCTGTTACTCCCACTATCTCCAAATTTAATACACCTTTAAAACCTGTTCTGGGGCGGTTTCAAACGCATAGAACATTAACGCTTATAATGTCTTAATTTCGATAATAAAATGCATGGTTTTAAATATTTATGAATATGGTTTAAAGATATTCGTCCACAATAAAGGTTTTAAGTACACAGTGAAACAAAATTGAAAATTAGTTTTTAGAAGAACACTGTTTAGCATCATAATCATTATGAACTTTGTAGAGTGGTTGCTCCTTAAATAATTATGTCTCAGGTGACAACCATCATAGGTGTACACGTTATTATTAAGTCATAATTCACCATACACACCGCATCATTCAGATTTATTTGAGTGAATGAATATAGAAACTGTGAGTCATCAGTGTACATATGTATATTACATCATTTAATTGATCCAAATAATTCACACTGCTATGGACAGGCATTCCGTTTTTCGCGAGTGTATTTTAAGTTGCTCAGATTTTGTCTTGTTTTCTCCCAATAATGTTTAGTTTGTTTTAAATTTAGTTAAAGAGTTGAGTGTATGATTTAATTAATTAAGTGTTAAGTTTTTTACAATTAATTCCTTTTATTTTTGTGTCTAGCGTTTGCTAGTTGATTCAATGCGTTTTCTACTAGATTTTTGTCGGGGATTTGTGCATTTGCGTTGTTCGTATTGTTACGACTGCGCTGTAGCTTTTTGTCAGGCAGTTCCTTGGTTGACTTTAACGTGAGTAGATGTATTTTGAAATCTTTGCTGCCATTTTGTAATTCTTGAGTTTTTGAGATTTGATTTCTGTGAATTTTTTGTCCATCAAGGAATTCGCTTTATAATAATTGTTATTATATTGATGTGTGCACATTATAGATATAAGATCATTTATTATTTTTGTACAGGAAGGTATATATTAGTTGTAATTCTTTCATTATAGTTTAAAGAGTTAATTTTTGGTTTTCTATTTTGCTGTTTCTTATTTTTATTTTATTTATCACTTCGTTTGTGGTGAGGAGAAGGCATTGTGTCACATAGTTTTTCATTCTTGTTATTTACTAGAATTGTCCACGCTTAACTTAGTTTGTTTTAATTTGAAACCACGTGGATTGATATTGATATATATACGATTATCAGAATAAAAGGAATATCGACCGGACTTCGTAAACAATCAGACAATTATATGGGTAATCGGTCTGTCTAAATAAAACCAAATAAATACCTCAATATTTCGTTTTAATTTAAAACATCATCAGGAGGCACTAAAATATACAAATTAAAATGAAACAATATACAAAAATATAAAAAATATTTTGTATATTGTTTCATTTTAATTTGTATATTTTTAGTGCCTCCTGATGATGTTTTAAATTAAAACGAAATATTGAGGTATTTATTTGGTTTTATTTAGACAGACCGATTACCCATATAATTGTCTGATTGTATACGATTATCTTCCTGAACAAACTAATCTTTTGTTTTGTATAGGAAATAGCATTGTCCTATTGTAATTTAGAATCAAGCGCAGTTTTTTATTTTTGGCCAGAGCCTTCAGTTCACGGTTTTTTTTCTGCAAAAATTGTAATTAACCCTTTTATAAAATAAATTTTGATTGTTAATTATCTTCGTTGGGTTAAAAATTCTGTTCTTTTATTTTTAATTAAACCTTTTCAATTTTTGGGGTATTTAAGAAAGTCAGATTTCATTCACTCACAATTTAGTTTTCGTGGTTAGATTAAAGTTTTAATTCGCGAGGGTAACTCTGAGGTTAATTGTTCTTGTGCGCGCTTTTAAATTTTTATCCGTTGAGCTAGCTAATTTAATTTTCTTTTTCCTTGTTAATTTCATTTTGCAAGTTCATTTTTTACAATCGGTACACGGCAGTATAAATAGCAAAACGGAGTGGACCGAGGATAGAACATTGAGGGATTCCAGCTTATAATTTAATTTAGAGCTGGGTTTTTTTTTTAGTATATAGTTTTTATTTATTTTATAGTCCATTGCTATACCAATAGCAAATACGCTCACGAAACATAATAGATCTCAAATCTATTATAAAAGGGGAAAAAAGCATGAAAAGAAAGAAATTTCCTTCTCGCAGTTTAAATTGAATATCGACATTGCGACTGAGATAGCAACATTTATTTAAACAGATACATACGTCAGATAAGGACAGAGAAACGCATCGCCGCTTTATAACAGGCTTGGTAGGGTGCTGTGGGGTTTATGTAAGGTATTCTGTCCGTGTCAGGTCGGATAAGCTGTCTGACGGAGAGGGTACGTCATCGTAATAAATATGCAGTGGGGCAACCAGGGACCTCTATTGTGCCGTATCGCAGACAACCAGTCAAAACCGAACGGTCACCGGAACGTTTGTTAAGTAATGTATGAGAGTATCTACCCATACGTACACATCGTAAATACTTTAGGGAAGCTTTTTTTTTCCTGTGAAATCTATCAATATGCCATCTCCAATTCGTAAACTCAGAAAAGATGTTTTATAATATGATGCCTGAGTCTACCAGAGGATACAATTGTCAGATGGAATCACCTGGTGCGGAGACTGGCTACCTGACAAAAAATTGCTATCCAGCCAAATGACGGAGTATTATTATGTAAATGAGGATGAATTTTACTTTCGTAAGTGTTAGGATGGGATAATGGCAAAATTGCTTGAAATTATCGATTGCAAATCGTTGTTAAACGTTACCAGATTGATATAGGGATATTTGTGATTATAAATTTATGTGTGAGTAAATTAATAAATGATTATATATAGTTAAATGTTAACATTTTTTATCGTGATTTCGATATGCGAAATGTCGCAGGTGTGGAACTCATTCACACGGAAAAATCAATTTGTTCAGGACAACACAATAATTTCAAACAAATTTTATCATGAAAATTTAGTTAATCCAACAAAATATGTCGTTATTTGAAATAAATAAAGGGTTAAATGAACAAATAATTTCGTTAAATTAACCAAATATTTGTTTGACCATAGGTATTTAACTCAATATTTTGTTTAATTTATCAGTGTAAATGCGCCCGTTTGTTTAATTCTCTATGTTTTTCATATTCCTACAGATATCATGAAAAAAAATTAAAGGCAAGAAAACCTACAACTCTGATTTAACGTTAGATTGAGGTTAGATAAAGATTTTGATATTTTTGTTTAAATACGTATTTGCGATTTGTATTATTGTTCTTGTTTATGTAATATTAATGAGAATTCTGTGTTTTTTTTTATTTGCTAGTTTTTTTAGGGGGTTTTCTATTTTATTTTTATAATAAAACGATATTAAAAAGGATACCTAGTTTATTTTTGCTTCTTTTTTTGGAAAAGAGTTAGCGGAATCTGATAAGTTTTGCTCTCCTATTTGATGGAAGAGAGTATCTTGCAAATCATAATATGTGCGTTTGTATAAATTGTTGAAAAACTGTGAAAAGGACTAGAATATAAGTAAAAGAGTGAAGAAAGAAATGTAGCAATGTTAATATTACCGTAACAGAGATTCATGAATTAAAAAATAAATTGAAGGGGTGGAATAAAAAGGGTATAAGTAACATTTACAAAGTTTTGAGGATATTTCAGTCTAAAATTTTCTAACTACAAAAAATTCAAGATTTTTTTAAATAAAATAAGCAAATAATAATAAAAAATACATTCATTAATTAAAAAATAAGAGAATTCTAGTTATAAAGTTGCGTTTAGTGTAAGATTTTTATTTTTGCAAAAAAAAAAAAACAAGTACTTATTACAAAAAATGCACTTGTACCCCTATTGTTATAACTCCTTCCAGCGGTTTGTGACAAACAATTTATGGCAACTGGTACTAAATAAATACTAACAGAACTATAAAAAGGATCGCCGTTTCCTATGAGATAATAAAGTATAAGTAAGCCATGTTAGTAAAATAGGTGTTTAAATTCCTAATTATACCAATATGAACAGCATGGTTTCCAAAAGACCGATCTTCTAATAAACTGTTATGTTTCCAGTTTATTGATCAACTTTATCATAATTTATATACAATAGTAAATAATTGTTATATTTTATGGACCTTAGAAAAACATTTGATTTGATTTTGATGAATCGACTAGCAAATAGTGGAGAGGTGGATATCTCTCCGTTGCAGGTTCATGCGTGTTACCTCAAGGTCGATTCTTGTCCTTGCTTTTTTTTTTTAATGTTTATCCAATGCTCTGCCAACGTTTATGTTAGTGGTAGCTTAGTGCTGTTTGGTAACGACGTTTCTTTATTTGAGTGGCAAAGATCCAACATTGCGTGTATATTGAATTTAATCAGCGTTATGTTGGCCAGGTTTAGTACTGGGTCCTCAGCAAATAAGTTATATTTGATCATGATTATTTCTTTTTATTATTTTGTTATTAACAGCTTCAAAGTACGATTATTTTACATCTTATGCAATTTTTACTTTATATTTTTATTTCGGGGCTTCATATTGATTGTGATCTGCGCTAGGGATACACATTACATACTTGTGCCCACATTATCGTCAGTTTGTTACGCTCTATATTGTTGTTCGTTTTTTTATGGATAGCAACGTCTTAATATCCTACTATAATGCTTTTTTTCAAACTAAAGTGGTATATGCAATTAGCGTACTCTACGTAATATTGCGGGTGTTTCCTCTAGAATCTCTTGTTGCCTTTTATTCAGGGAGTTGAAAACATTTACAGTGCCATGTGCCATATTTTGTAGGTACTGTTAAGAAATATTAATTACGCTTTCTCGCAACAACTTCAATCATTCCTACCCTACCAGACATGACACTGACCTGCGAATCCATAAAATGGTATTATCTGAAAATAACTCTACTCGGTATTCACTTATATAATAGGCTTTTTACGAATATAAAGGAGAAAAGTAATATTAGAACCTACAATTATAAACTAAAAGAGTACGTTGTTGCCAATAGCTTCTATAGTATTAATGAATGCATGTTTATGATATATGATTTTTGGTTATTATTTTCCGTAGTTATCTAAATTTATTTTTTCTTTTTAATAGCTTTGATGGAATATTGGTTGGGTAATAATAAAGGAACTTCTTAAATCTTGTCAAACATTTGGCTATTTTAATTAGTCTTTCTCAATCATTTGGTTATTTTTTTAAAGTTTGTTTTTTCACAACATTATGCTGTTATGTCAATTAACAAATTACGATTAAAAATGTCACAACACATTAAAATTTTGGTATAACGAAAAAAAATTGTATATGAGATATAACTTAATAATTTAATAATAATTAATAATTAATAATGAACAAAAAAATAAATTTGTATATTTCATAATAGAACTAAGTCTATTGATACGATTCAAATAAATGATTCATGTTTTAATTTATACTCTCTTTCAAATTTTAGGAGAAATTATAAACGAAAACTTAAAGTGAATTGATGCGATCACATAAATAAGATTGAAATAATTTTAACGGTATATCTCCGATATCATAATATTCCAATTTGTTTAAAAGAAATTCTCGATTGACAAAATCAAAATATTTACTATTTGTTAGATCTATATAGCGGAGATCGTTGAGCATTCTTGTGATTCATCAATTGCATTATTTTATTATATCTTCAATCACGTGAATTATTTCTAGGATGGTCGATAACCATATTGATATGGACAAAAATAAAAGTTCTTTTTTTTATATGTACTTAGTTGTCTAACCTAGTTTTAAGTAAATCTTTTAATAAATGTTTATCAGCATGGATAAAATTGCTATTGGCCTGTAGTTATTTATTAACCCTTCCGCACTCTTTCTTAAAAAGAGGTGTAATTTTAAATATAATTAATATTGGCACGTTCTTTTTGCGGTTGTTAGTTCAACTTTATAGTTTTTTAATAAATTTTACTTTTGTTGTTTTAGTATGATCAAGTATTCAAGTTGTCTTTATGAATTAGTCATTTGTATACCATTGGTTCTCTAATTGTTTAGTAAGAAATTCTTTTAAGGGGCATTAATGGAAGGATTAAATTATAATAATTAATATTTCTTTTCCAACATAACAGCATTTTAAGGATAAATTATATTAAATTAAAGTAAAACTTATAAAAGGACAAACCTAAATATTTTAAAACGTTAAGTTATTATTTTTTCTAAAAATATTATTAATCAATTCAGTTATTGAAAAAATTTGTTCTTGTGTGAAGTACACTTCTGCACATGACAATACGGTGACTAAGAATATGACTGTATTACAATGAGGGCGTGAAATATAGCATTATGTGACTATTTGATCTGGACCAAACAATTACCAAATCACATAATATTGAAAATTATCCAGAATTAATTAGATGCAATTTATTTTTGGAATATCCTACGACTGTAATGATATGTAGCCAAATTTGTAAAAGTCATCATAACTAATTATGCGAAGAAATAATGAATTTACGATACTATAATGTTTTAACATTTCTTCGTATTCCTTCTGGTACGTCTTGTAATGCATGGTCTGGATTCATTACTTGAAATATTCTAATTTTAACGCTCGAAACATTAAATTTTAACAATGCAAAAAGCTTAGCGATTTGTCTTTCGTTATATAACCTAATGTTTAAGAGTGATTACATATTTCTAACACATTTTCGCTGAACGTCAATCTAGGGTCAAACAAATCCCTAATCTTAAACAATCTGTTTACTTCATTTAAATTTATTTATATTTATGTAGGCAGTACGCTTACTCACCAATAAATATTGCTAGTTTTCTTGCAGACTATGGCATCAGTTAAGCATTAATCTTCTGAAAATTTCTAAATCTCTGGCATACATAGAAATTAGAATAATTTACCAACCCTGGTAATTTCATTAAGGATAACATGAGAGGATAACAATGCCCAAATAGATCCTTAAGTATTAAAGATTGTCGGATGAAACTGACTTACTCTCAATGCCGGAAACCATCACCTGGACAACGCTAACTATAAAAATTATTGGAGGAGACTAAGTAATATGGATTATCGGATAAGATGTATCTCCCTCTTGAAAATTTATGAAGATTACCTTTGATTAAACCATCTGGAAAATTTTGCATAACATCATTTTAATTCTGAAAAATATGTAAATGACCTCCGAGCACAATAATATCGGATAATTCTTTCTATTATCGCTACACTTATCTTTTCTCCGTCCGGAGGACGAAAACGATAACGGTGGGCAACTACCATTCACGTCCCTTCGATAGTCTATTACATAAATCCCCGAACATTACCCAATTCATTACGATTTATGGGCTGGAGTGTTTAACGAAATCCGTAGGAGAGGAGTTGTGGTACAAATTCTAAACGTGGCATTTTACAATCGCCACAATTGTTGCTAGGAGACGAGACTGGCAAACCTGATGGTTTAAGTATTTAGAGTCGCCGGTGCTGACAATTAGAATTTATTTCTTCAAAGTCGTTATATGAAAGCCGGGAACAATAGGGCTGAATTTGCTCCGTGATTACAGCGGCAAGTTCTACGAAGCGTTTTCTCCGATGAGAGAACGGCGATGAAATGTCGATTTGTGCAGCGTATGTATTCTGCAAAAAAAAATAGAATCTCGCAAAAGAAACAGGCAGTTAATACAATAATAAAATGAAATGACACTGCTTTTTATTGAATTTGTTAGCTATTTATTGGATGCTGCTTGTGTAGGTGATTTTTTAACTCTCAGTAACAATAGGAATTTTTGTATTTTATTAATCTATCAATCAAAAAGAAGGACTGAAAAATGAGAATAGTAGGCACTCTGCGCACGCGACACAAATAAGGTGCAAGTAATAAGTAAATGAAAGTAATTTGAAACAGTCTGTTTTGTATTGATAATCCTAACGTAACCAGCTTATACTAAATATATACTTTTTAAATTGCAAATAGTTTAGTGGATGTTTTGGCTTCTAAATAAATCTTCTCTTGGTTCTAGTAAAACGTTTTGATCTTTAATACAGCCTTTTCAATTACTAAAAAATTATAGAACAAATCTATTGTTTACTTAATAATTCTAAATCGGTCATGATGTTATATATTAGATAGTCCTCAACCTCTTAACAACCAGGTTCCGTTCTATAACTCGGTCGTTAAGCGAATGTCCGTTAAATGAGGAGTTCACGTCATTAATATAGAAAGTTATAAAATGACAAAAATAATCTAGCCAATCTTAGATTCTCCGTCAAAAAACATGCGTATTGCTGTGTACTGAAGGTACAAAAGAAAATGCAAAAATGAAAAATTAAATTAGCTAGCTCAAGGGATAAATAAAAAGGTGCAAAAGAACAATTAAACTCAGGGTTACCCTCGCGAATTAAAACTAACCACGAAAAGTAAATTGTGGGTGAAAGAAAACTGACTTTCTTTAATTACCCCAAAAATTGAAAAAGTTTAATCAAAAATAAAAGAACAAAAATTTTGATTGACGTTAATTCACAATCAATAATATTTATTATATAAAAAAAAGAAAAAAAAACATTTAGTTACAAATTGCAGAAAAAAGACCATGAGCTTAGGGCTCTGGCCGAAATCAAAAACTGCATTAGACTCTAATTTACAAAAGGACAATGCTAAATCCTCTAACAACGCAAAAAGGTAAAATAGTTCAGGAAGATAGTCCTTTTATCCAATAAATCAATCCACGTGGTTTCAGAATTAACCAAACTGAATTAATCGTGGAGAACTCAAGTAATCTACATAAATGAAAACTAAAAGCAAGCACAAAGCTTCTATTCACCCAAAACGAGGTGATTAATGAATAATTACAAAACAGCAAAATTAAAAAACGAAAAATTAACTCTTTTAACTAATTATATCTTCCTGCACGAAATAATAAATGATCCTATATCTAATTTGCGTACACAAGAATATAATACCAATTATTATATAGCGAGTTCTTTGATAGATGAAATAATTAAAAATTAACGAAACAAATCTTTAAATGAAAACGAAATACCAAAATGGCAGCAGTGAAAATAAAATTACATGTACTTACACGGCATCTTTCAAAGAACTGCCCCCTCAGAGTTAAACAATCGCATACATATAAAAATCCTACAGCTGCGTGCGCTACGCCACGCACAAAGATCATAGAAGAAGACTACTTCAAAGAAGGACATAAGCTACATGAGCAAATACTAACAAATCAAAAAGTGAAATTAATTTAAACAACTAAACATTTAAATAAATAAATTAAACAATTAAAACAATAACTAACTCTTATACAAAATAAAATATCTGAGATAACTTTCCCGAAACATTGATAAAGGAAAATCGGAACACTGAATTTACAAAAACCGAGGTGCCAGGCCACAGCTGTATGTATTGTCATAGTTTAATAAACTGATTAATTGCACCATAACTACCTTTACTGTTATCTGTTTTAAAATAATAAAAAGGATATAACAAAAAGGGATATAGAATGTCGCAGTAGACAGTCAGACGATCCGGGTGATTAATCCAGAGGTCTCTACCTCTGGATTAAGCAAGTCAATCAAGGACATTTTTCGTCCGAATTTTCCCTTCACAAAGTAAAGATGTCAGTAGAAGGATACCTACACATCGAAATCAAAAATTAGAATTTGAATATTATATACAGTCGCGAGCAAATGTTATAGGCACCTTTGACAAAACTAATGGGTTTCATGTTTCTTGCATTTTTTTTTTTGTGACAGTTATTTCAACGTTTATATAATCGTCTTTATGGTTACAATAGTCTTTATAGATACCTTTTGTAAATATATTATTTTTTTAAATATATTTTCAAGTCTTCGAGAAGTCACTTTCCCCCTCCCATCTAAAAAGTATTATAGCTGTACTAAAAACACTCTAATATGCAACAAAATTAATAAGATCCCTTAAAATACTAAAATATTTATAATGTATTACCTACAAGTTTTTATTTTCTCATTTCTTACTGTGATATTCGCCCAAAATTTAGGGTGCCTATAACATTTGCGCGCGATTGTATTTTTAGATTTTGACAGATCAAAGTTGGATCAAGTACAGAGTATTTATTTTGCTTAAATTTAGTTTAATAATGCTTGTATATGTATTTGCAATTAAAGTTTATTGATACGTCAACAAAAAGGCAGAGAAAATTACTGGAATTTGGTTTTGTCAAAAATCAACATGTATGCGAGGTTGCATACTCTTTGTGCAGTAACATGTTTAAGATTGTTAATTAAACATAGTAATATGTATTGTACACTTCCAAAGGTTTTTTTTATGATGTACTACCTTTATTTTATAATGAATGTAAGGTGGTTTCATAATTTTGCAATAATTATTTATTTCAATTTAGTTTAAACCTTTTATAGCTTCATTTGGGCATTCTCATATGTTAAATATCCAATATTCCCTTGTGAAGACAGTCGCAATCGATGTCTGTTAGAGAATTTCAATTCGAAAGTGTTCTCTAACTAACCTCCGTGAGGGACGGACGTGTTTCGAGTAATTTTTATAAATTTTAACGGCTATTTTGATAAAATCCATATTTATTCCAAATTCCAATCTAAAAATGATGGTTAATTTTAAACAAAGTTTATCATATGAGTATGTTATCCACAATTTATCCATATAACCATTGGGTAATTTTCTCCAACGACGATGTTCTACGTATTTTTGGGTTAGGAAATTTTGTAAATAACCGTTGAACTAGTTTACGAGCAGTGGTTGGAAACTTTTATAAGGTGGCAGTTCCAGTTTTACTAGTTAAGATGTATTTACTGCACGAAACCGAATACCCAGTAATTTTTACCTTCTAATGTTGCATATACTGATGTGCCCGTCATTTAAGCATGGAATCACACAGGTAGAAAGTTTGGAGGATGCGGGAATTTTGAAATTTAATTTTAAACGTATTTATTTTCTGTGATGAATTTATATTGCAAAAGGCGAAATTACTAACTAAAAACGTAATTATTATTTTTATTTAATAAGCGAACTCATTTGACTTATCTGAGACTTCTACTACTTCTACTATTTTTTTATTTGCGTTGTTTTGCACGGTTATTTCCTTAGAACTATTTATTAAATAAAATTGCACTATCTCACTTAAACTAAGCACTTTAACTTTGAATATTGATGTAAAAAATATTGAGCAACATACTCCCACAGCGTCTCCTGTCACACTAAAGATTAAGAGAGCTACCTATCTACTCGTAATCTTTTTAATGTGAGAGCGGCCTCTAGACTACATCACATGCCATCTGGCATTTCAGAGGACATGCTTTTGATTAAAAACTAATGAATATAGATGACTTTAGGGTGTTTAAAATTGGACTTTACTGATTTGATTAAAGCATTATATTTATGAAAAATATTTTTTTATTGAGCTGTTTATAGAGTGTTTATAGAGCTGTTCAACACAAGAGCCTTTCAACTTTTTTAAGCGGATTCCCCAATTATAGATCAAACCCAATTAGTCCTAAGTCCAAGCAGTTGTTAAGCGGATAGGTCGTAAAGTGAGCAGTACCTGTATTATATTGTCTTATATTTTTAAATTTAATTTTAACTTGTATAAAATACCTGTGAATGAATCACAATACTTTCTTAACACAGACGAACTGGGTGGTCAACTGATATTGCTTCTGTCGTAAAAACTCTTGCACAGATTCTTAGAAAGCATCCTGCTACTCATATTGTACGTATACAATGATGTGTCTTGTTAAAAGCATACTGACATCTAGGGATTTGCCGAATGGTTATTCGTGATTATAAAAGTATTCCTCGTAAGATTAGCTGAAAATTGTGGCTGTAAAAACCTTTTCTAAGTGGCGCAGTCATATAGTGTAAGAGAAAAGCCTTTCTAATGTAATACTTAGCAAAATAGTTTATGTTGGCTTCTAATTACCTAGCCGCATATCATTTTCTAAGAATTTGGAATAATATAGAATAAATTAGATATTTTCTCAGATAAAGTTTCGCATTTTCACCGGCTTCGATTAAAGAGGCCGTGAATTCTCATTCGCCTCAGAATAATAGTAGTACACAGAGAAAAAGGATTCTTTAAATCACAGCAATAATTCTTTGCCGCTATTCTTCAGTTTCTTTCAATTGAAAATGGTATTATTTCAATGAAAAAAATGCGTGTTGACTAAAATAAATATCTATCAGCTGAAAGAAATCAGTCTTTTAAATAGGGGCCAAGAAATATTTCTTTGATTTAAAGAATCTTTTCTATCTGTGTATAACATGGGATACTTTGGTCAAGTTGTCTTCACAAGATAGACATCTTTCTTTGGAAAACAAAGGCATCCATACGTAATCGCCATGAATAAGTATATCAAACGAAATGAAAAATTAGAATTAAATATTATAAATATGTTGTTAAAAAATATAATGCAAACGATACACAGATAGTAGATGTAGAAATTTATAAAAAAATTGAATTTGCATTTATATATATACAGTGTGACCCACATCTATTTTCCCACGTATTTGCTCGGAAACTAATACAGATAAAAAGTTGCAGTAAAATCCAGTGGAAATAAGACGACATTGTACATCAAATTCTGCCATCATAACATATAAATAGCCTTACCCCCTTCTCACTTATTTTTTTTTTTTAATTGCACCCTTATCCTTTCTACCCGTAGGTATAAGGATGCCACTAACTTAATTTGTCTGTCCAAACACAAATTTGGTCCACTATTTCCTATCTTCAGCCATCTTTACTGCCCCCGTCCAAGTTGTTTGTCTCTTTATCCAAATTTTAAGGATAGCATCGTGCCAAGTCTTAGGTGGTCTTCCTGGTCATTCTTGTTCTATTGAATAGAACAATAGTGAGAAGTAAGCTGGAAATAGAACCAATCCTCAAAACAATAGAACAACATCAATTAAAATGGTTTGGACATCTTGTATATAAATGGAATGCTGATGTTACACTGCGACCTAAAAGATCTGTTGGGTCCCCTATTCTTACTGCTTTACAGCTGGCCTTCTAATTCTATTCCTTTCATTGGATATCTTATAAGAATGAATAGTTCTATTCAATAGAACAAGAATGACCAGAAATATATGGGAGACCAGAGTTCAAGCTAGAAGAGGAGGACTATTCATTCTTATAAGATGTCCAATGAAAGGAATAGGATTAGAAGGCCAGCTGTAAAGCAGCAAGAATAGGGGACACAACAGATCTTTTAGGTCGCAGTGTAACATCAGCCTTCCATTTATATACAAGATGTCCAAACCATCTTAATTAATGTTGTTCTATTGTTTTGAGGATTGGTTCTATTTCCAGCTTACTTCTCACTACTTCATTCCTAATTCTGTCTCTCCTCGTAATTCCCTTCACTTTCCTCAAGTACATCATCTCTGTAGCTTGAATTCAAGTTTTTAACTGCCTGGTTCCAGCTCTCACTTTCAAATGTTAATGTAGGTCTATATATAGTTTTATACACTAACATTTTTGTTTTCTTTGTGATATCTTTCTGATTTACGAATAGTTTATTTAGAGTGTGGTGTAACTTCACCGTTTTTGTATCCTGTTTTCTCATCCTTCCCAAGGACAATTTTTTTTTTGTTTTCACTTTATTTATTATCGTATGTTTGTTTTTGAGGGTTCCATTCCACAGGTTTATGTTTTGTTGCAGCTCTTTTTGAGTACTTGCAAATACAATAATATCATCGGCAAAAGCCCATTCAGCCAAAGCTGTTTGTTGCAGTCTATTGTACTCAAAATGTAAGGGCTTGCTATCCCTACCTACTGTTTTAATAGCATCATCCATCAGCACTGTAAATAATGTAGAACTCAAAATCCCTCCTCGTCTCAGGCCCTCTTCAACCATGAACCATCTCGAAGCTACATTGCGTGTTTTTATGTATATGCTGTTGCTGCCATATAGACTTTGGATGGCCCTACTTAGTCTTAGATTTACATCTCGTTCGTCGTTAGGTATTTTGTCAAAACGCTTTTTTCCAGCGTTCTGATGCAACGTTAGCCACTTTATTTGCTTCATCAATTTCTCAGTAACTTGCTTTTACAGTTGAATAGGTTGTCTTGACCTGATTGCGCTTTCCTCCAAACTTGTTTCTCAATTGTTTTCAATTTAACAATTTCTTGTTTAGTATGCTTTCACAATCCTTGGCTACTGTACTAAGCAGCGTTATGCTTCTGTTATTATCACATTTCATTTTGTCCCCATTCTTGTACATCGCCATTATAATGGCTATTTCCCAATCACTGGGTACTATATCTTCCTTCTATGCTTTTATTAAGTATAACTTGTAATAAACTTAGACCAATCTGGCATAAATTCTTTAGCATTTCTGCTGTTATTGTATCATGACCCACGGCTTTGCCGTTCTTAAGTTTCTTTATTATCTCCTCTACTTCGTCCATTTCTATTTCATCCTGATCTACTTCTTGTGATTCTAGCTGGATCTCTGCTATATCTTCCTTTTCCAATTGCTCATGTCCTCTCAATAGTTCTTGAAGATATTTTCGCCATCTCTCGATTATTTCAGCTTCCCCTCTTACCACTTCTTTATTTTTAATAAAATCTACGTTGCTTTGTTTTTTTCGTTCTCAGGCTTTTCAGTGCTTTATAAAATAATATCTGATTGTATTTTCCGTCTTCCTCCAGTTTTCTTCCATATTGTTCCCACGACTTTCTTTTCTCCTCGCTCACCAATTGTTTAACCTTGCTTTTTTGCAGTTTATAGTTATTATAGCAATGTTCACTTCTGGTACATAGATACTTCTTCCACAGTGTTTTCTTTTTCTTAATTTCTTCTTTTATCAATTGGTTCCACCACGATGTCTGATTTTTATTCTTGGATTTCCTGTAGGATCCACAAGTTTCTATCGCTGCTTTTATCAGAATAATATATCCAGACTTCGAAGACATATATTCTGCTTTAAGTTTATTACTTCTCTTTCTACTATGCCTTTAAAGGATTCAGCTATGTCTTTATTCCTCAACTTATAGGTTGAAATGATAGATAAAATGTTTTCTTTTGTGTGCTTATGTGGTTTCTCTATTGGTTCCTTTGTGCTATAAACTCTAACATCAAGCACTTCTTTTCTGTGTTTCTGATCAACAAGCGCATAATCTATTATTGACGTCTCTTCTCGACTTTCTCTAACTCGTGTGAACTTGTGTATGTCTTTATGCATATAGAATGTATTGGTAATGACAAGTTGGTTATCTATATGTACAGTAGTCTATTAGTCGTTGTCGGTTTCTGTTCTTAATACTTTCTCCATTTGCATTTATGGGCAAATAAAATGGTGTTATTTGCGTCGAGAGTTGTAAAGGTAAAATTAACTTAATAGTAACTCATTAAATGGTTATATCTATGGACAGACTATACGAAAATATATGTTTAAATCTGAACACACATCAAATTCCTAAGAATAAATCACAGCAGCTTCTGTAACATTTCAAAGCTTTCATTAAAATTTAGCTGTAACCGCCTAGCTCTGAGGACGAAACTGCAACCATATAACATATATACTGGAACTGAGGCATTTTCTGCGTTTTCGGTGCAACCATAAACCGAGCGAAACGGTGGTGAAGTGTCGTTTGTCGCAGAACGGAGGCTCTAGGGAGATATCTGGTATCTCCGACTGCACGCTTCGTCAAACCCGGCGTACATACGTGCCACGAATGGAGTAGAAAGACTGATGACTAGACGACTTATACGCGAAAGATGGGAACGTGCTGATAAAAGGTTAACGGCATAAATATATACAGATGCACGCAGACAAGACAAAAATGGACAGACGACTATTAGGGAGAGAGTATATCCTTTCTTGTTGATGAGAGATTTAATTCTTTGAATAGGTTTTTTAAAGCTGTTTTTCTGTTTAGAAAATCCAAAAAGGAAATTTGTAAGTTGTAGTAATAATTATTAGAATTATCATTTGTTTGCATATAAATATCGACTATTTGTTAAGTTAAAAAAAAAAGAAACAAAATTCATCATAAATATTTAGGGAGCTTTGTATTGGTAATCATAAATAGTTATTCGATGTTAAATTAGTGTTAAAGTAATTCAATTTTACTGAGTTTTATAATGTTATCAGGTTAAATACATTCAAACTACACTCAGAAAAATACTTGCATTAATTCAACAAATATGAATTGTTTGAAAAAATATGATTGGATTAACTATATTCTTGTTTAATTATTCAAAAAAAGATATTCAAATCAAACAAAATTTTATTTTTGGAATTTGTGGTTGAATTAACAGCAAAATTTTGTAAAACATTAACATAATGTTGTTCCATTTATATTAATAGCTTAAATTGAACAAAAAATATTTTTAAATTAAACAAAGTGTACGATTGAAAATAAACAATTGTCGAGTTAAACAAAAAAATGCAACAAAATGTTTTTTGTGGATTCAACAAAAGAGCGTGTTTGACTATATACAACAAAAAATTATAGTAGATCCAAACAAGTTTTGGTTAAATTAACACAAGTATTTTTCTGAGTGTAGAAGAATATCTTTTTATCTGAACAAAAACACTTTGGTTACCGTTTTATTATTAGATTAAACAAGCATTTAGGTTTTGTATACAACTATATTTATTATGTTAAATAGCAAAATTGTTTTTCTCCAAATGTCTAATTGTTTTTCAATTAACAATATGACATTGTTACTAAAAAAGGAAGCATTCATTTTCGCTTTGCAAAGGGTATAGTCCACCTGTTATAGAATAACATTCTTTTTACTTCTTGTATTAATAAAGGAAAGCGTAAATACTATCTTAAAAGACGTGACGTTCAATACACTTAAGGAAATAGCAATTTACCACCACTACTGTCTTTCTAATGTCCCCTCGCATTGGTAGTTGACCGTAAAGATCAAGCTACTGTGATGGAGGAGTCGTCATTGTAATGATAATTGCTCCTAAAAATGTTTACCTGGTAAATCGACCAATTTAATACTGGATGGCCACATCAGTCGTGTTATATATGCAGTATTGTTGGAGTGAAATTGGAAAAGTGCCATTTTTACGTCAATTTCTCTAATAGGGGAAACTGAGGAGCATTGATACATAGAGAGGCTTGATACATGCTTAAGCCCCCAACTAGTTTAATAGTTAAAGCCAAACTGTGTTTGGCTAGTGCAATATACTTTACAAAATGGTATATCATCTTTGAACCACGTAAAATATTGTCAGGTGTTAAAATTTTGTAAAATGTTTTTTTTTTTTATATTCTTGTAAGATGTATGCAATGCAACATAAGTAATGAAAAGTGTTTTTATTGTAAAGTCTTAGTTGCCTCTATTCTGCAGCATTAGCGAATAATGAATTTAGATTAAAATAACACGTATTATTGAACTTAAAGCGGTTGGAAAATTTTTGTATGTCAGATATTTTGTAAATTTTGTACCTAGGGGAGATTTGGCAGACATTGCTTTGGTAGAATTGATACGCATATCAAACTTCTTTATATTAATCTACCAGTCCATTAATAATTTTTTGAAAATTGTTTCATTTATAATTTTTAAATATCGAGACTATTTTAAATCGACTAGTAATGCAATAAAAGAATAAGCTTGAAATAAAACAAATGACGGTATTGGAAGCAAATATATACCTAATGTGATTTCTTTGTATTATGTTGGAAATCATTGCATTATAGATGCCTTGAAAATGGATATCGAAATACCCCAAAAAGTGCAACTTTTTAAAGAAATCTGTGTTGGAAGTAGTTTTTTGTGTATTGTTAAGACGAAACAATTGGAGGAACGGCAAGAAAATATGATGTTGACAATGTGATTCTAAAAAGATGTTCAGAAAAATATCGTTAGCTAAAATGCAAAATTTTGTAAGTTTGAATATCCAAAGTTTACAGAAGAAGAGTAGAACTAACTAAACATGTTTCTAATTTTTTCTTTGTAAAATTCAAATGTATAAAAACGTTTCTTTTTTCTCGTAAGTCTGTTTCTAATTTTCTCTAGTAAAATTTAAATACAAAATTTTAGTAATTTTTTTTTTTATGAATCCCCGTAATCATTATTCACTGACATGCTTTTCTGAGCGTGATAGCTGAAGTAATTCTTGAAAAAATATCAATTTTTGTCATCTTTATCTAATATTTCGAATGGGGTGGTATTGATTGAGCTACTTTTTCGTATTTACAGTATGTGTGACAGTAGCACTCATTAGCTTTAATTTCAGCCTTTGTAACTTTAGTGGCACTTTTTAATGGCTCATCGAAATAGAGCTGAGGTACCGTTTGGAAAAAGAAATTGCTTCACACAAAGTTTTTCATTATATGGAACATGTTTCTCAAATTAAATGCAAATCTAAACTCTATCGAAACTACAAGTACTCTATAGTACGAGATGTAATCTCAGAATTATTCTCCAATCATTTTTAATTAACATTTAAGTGTACTCTATGTCGGTTGCATAAATAATCAAGAATTTATTGGGGTTAGATTTGCACTTAATTTGAGAAAGATGGCACTACTTATTTTAAAATATTCAAAAATATTCAATCTTCGTAGGCATTATTTTGTTGAAATTGGTAATTACTATGGTTCACATATTTTCTGGTTTATACATACATATTTATATTGGCTACCAAGTTTTATTTATAACTTTTCCACCCTTATGCGAATATCTCAAAATAAGCTAATTTTTCGTATTTACAATATGCAAATGGCTACTACTGACTTATTCTCTTTAATTTCAATTCTACAACTTTAAAGGTACTTCTCAATGACTTACCAGAGTATACATAGTCTTTATGTATGAAGTCGAAGCAAACAAATCGAATGCCTTCCTCGATATACTAATAATAAGAAACAATTAGAAGCAGCCGTGTATAGAAAATCTAATAATAGATTCATTCTAATCATCAATGGAAACATTAACTAGAACAACTAGACAATGGAATTTGAAATTATCTTATTCTTTTCAGGAATTCTAACCTTTGTAGAAATATGAAATTACTTTTTGCATTGCAAAATATGAATGTCAAAAGATTTTGTATGGTATGCTAGGAAAATTAAATTGATATCAGAGCTTCTTTATAAATGTCCTATGAGAAAAGAGAAATTGCTACAAATAGTGATAATTTATTGTCAATAATATTAAAAGAGAAAAGTTATCTCATTAGATCGAGCAGTGCGCGCCTCCCTAATAACAAAACGGTTTGGGTATTGTAAAAACCGTTGCAGGTAAAATGCAGTGTCGGGACGAAATGGTGATTAATTGACAATGCAGTATTACGTCAGATTCGAATGAATTTGTTAATATATTTGGAATTACTTACCTACAGGTATTGAAAACAGAATTTGAATTAAATTTGGTGCTTTTTAGTTCCACTGATTGCACTACTAGCGGCAGCGGTTGATCATTCAATGTTTTTATGTTCCTACGACTTGTCATGAAGTATTGGAGTTATTCACAATTAACTAATAAAATCTCTGGTCTTGATGAGGTACCTATAACTTTAACACTGAGTAATGAATTATCTGAATTCTTGCGTGTGCTATCAATGAATCTGTAATGCAAGGTAAATTTCCGACTGCTCTCAAAATCAGCAGTGGTCTCTATTCGCATAAAAAGTGAGCCCACAATATTGAAAATTATCGCCCAAATTCAACTTCTAAAGTGTATTTTCTAAAATTTTGAGAAAATAATCTCTAACAGAATATTTCTAATCTTGGACAAATATCACTTAATTTCTGATAAGTATGGTTATAGGCCAGGGCATTCTAGAGAATGCATTTAACATATTTATGACCAAAATGGATGTCGGTAGATTTGTAGTTTGTATTTATTTGATTTAACAAGAGCTTTTGACACAGTTAGATGCTGATATGTGTCGCGAAAAGTTGAACAATTGGTATTCGTGGATTTTAAATCAATGGGTGGTCTCTTTTTTGAGTGATAGAAAGATAATCGTAAAACATGACAATGTAAAGTCTAAACCATACTCGGCAATGTAGTATACCGCAAGGTAGTAATGGGCCCTTTGATTTTTTTACTATTTTAATGATCTCCCACATTAACTCTGAGGAAAATTTTTTTGTATGCCGACGATGCGTGCATTGTCGTGAGTGAGTGACAACAACTTTCATATTGAAAAAAGTTGATACAGTATTGAGTGATTTGAGAAGGTTTCTATTATAAATAAAGGATAATCATGAAAAAACGGACAAAAACGTCTGAATTTTAACAAATATAATTTCCTCTGAATTTAATTTTTCTTTAATGACAAAAAGAATATCCTCGCAACTTGAAATTTTTGGTTTCATTTGGATAGTAATTTAGCGTGGACGATCAAATAGAAGCATGTTTAGGCTCAAAAACCGATTACGTATATTCACCAAATCGTTTTGGTATTAAGTCATTAATTGTATTATTAACATTTGGCTATTCTACTGTTGACTTATGGATATTGTTTGGGCCAGGCGGTACAATAAGTCGTTGTCATCAAAAACGAATCTACGACTGCTGTTATTTGCCTTTTAATGTTCGTACAGAGCAACTTTTAAACACATGGATTTGACCGTAACTTCTATTATATCTTACCTTTTGATTCACTTGCAATCAAATGTTTTAAACAGATATTGACACTCTTCTATAGAAATCGCAACGTTGCAGGTCATATCTGTACAACAAGTTACCTGAGATCAAAACTTGACCTTAAATGAATTAAACGAAATTAAAATTATCTTAATTGAGAGATGTTCTATGATCTTAATGATTTGAACCTATTTGAAAAACCAATAGAACGATATATTTGTGGGAATCGTTCGCTGCGCTTTGCGTCGCATATCATTTTTTTTACTGTTGTTAAATGGTTATATTGGCGTTGTGTTTTATGATGTATGGTTTATTTTAATTTTTTAATAACATACGATAATAAGTAATAACTAAATATTTGACGACGCCAATTCACATGTAGTGATTTCGGCGAATAAAGTATCTAATCTATCTATTGGAATATACATTAAATAAGGACGTGTATTTTCATAAGGAAACGCCACCTTAAGCAGCTTTATCTACATAATTTATGAGATTCAAACAAAGTAATATTAAATAAAACATTAATGCACGTACGGAGATCAGTGTAAGGATAAACACCGATACACCGTAGTAGGTTGAAAACTCAAACTCGTAATAAGCCATAGACTTTTTGAATAACTGCTTTGTCGATACGAATACGCAGCAGACATGGTACATGAATCCCAGCAGAAATTTACAGATGATTTATCGAATTTCCCTCGAAATATTGCAGATAAGCCTCAGTAATCGCACCCAACAATGCTACTGATTCAGCGAGACAGGCGAGACTTCGGCGCATCAACTCTTCTATCTAGCGAACATTGCTAAATATCTTTCTCTGGGTGCTGGATTTCTCGAATAAAATACGTGAATGTTTTTATCTGTGGAATTGCTATACTTAGTGATAGGTTACATCCATAAACCAACTACAGATGATATATCGTATACACAAAAAATGATACAACATCGCGCACAGAAATCCTTTATAATCTTTACGAGGGATACAAACGATCCGTCATTACAGTCGTCGGAACGCCGCAAAAAGAATTAACGCTGTGCTTCCTCGCGCACAACTGTTGCCCTATCACTAAGGCGTGTAGGACAACGGGGATTTCGAGCTACCCAAATTTTTACCCTCCCCTTCGCACCCTAACCCAAATTTTCCTGTAAAGTGCCGCCGCCTCATTAGCCCCGGCTACACGGTTTAAACTCTGGAAGAATCCCTACACCTCTTGGTAACATTTTTTTTCTTTCCCTTTTTTAGGAGCAAGAGATGCACGAGCGTCATATAGTTCGTCGTCTTTTTCGATGACGGTCTTTGATCTCCGCGTGATGAGCATTATGTTCCGTCCTTTCTGATGTCTTTTGATGCTTTTTAATAAATTGCTGGAATTCATTAATCGAAGAAGGTGTTAAATTATTCAGATCAAAACGAGTTACAGTTCTTATAGTTATTAGTACAGACGATATATGCAAAAAAAACTGAAATATACGCACATATAGCACGATTTTTGAGAAAAAGATACATACACCTGGGGCATATAATGCAAAAAAAAATTTGCGAATATGCAAAATTTATTTAATAAAAAATTACAGCAGAAATTTAAACATTAACTTTGTTACACAATTTTTTAATTAACAACATATTTTCTGAAAACTATCTATAATTAAAATGTTTCAAAATTGTATAAAAGAAGTTTTGTCTTCTATCAGAATACATATGTTCGAAATAAAAAGCTTCTTTCAAATCCAAAAATGTAATTAGTGCTTTTTATTTGCATACATTCTAACTAAAAATAAATCGAATCGTTTACTGTGTAACCTTCCAAAATTTTCTTAACTTCTAAATTCAAATACCGCACTTTTATTTATCACTTTTAAAATTGATCGTTATAGAATTACTATTTACCCTAACTTCTACATAGCATATCAAATTCGTCTACTATTTCGACTGATTCCGAGAGAGCGACACCTTGCGTTTCTAATTAACGAAAGGAACTTGAAACAAAGCTATAATTTGAACTTAATATACAAAAAGTTCTGTAGCAATTCCCGTTGATGTGACTACTTTTAAACATTTCTAGAGCAAGCACAAATATTTGTAATCTTTTAACCGAGGAATAATTCATTTCTCACTTGATAATCTTTTGCCAGCAAAAATAATAAGCACTAAAGGACAAAATAATAAAAGGAATGTATACTGGACGGAAACAAAAAAATTCAAATGTAGTTTAAAAANAACTGTTGCAATACATCTAAACTAAAACAATAAGTCGAAATCGTTGTACTGTTTCACCTTTCAAAATTTTCTTAAACTTTCCTTCAATTTCAAATACGCGGCGCCTTTTTATTTTATCACTTTTTTTAATTTATCGTATATAGAATTTCTATTGCACTTACCTTATTACATGCATCCTCAAATTCGTTTACTAGTTTCGACTGATTCCGAGAGAGAGCGAATCCTTGCGTTTCTATTTACGAATGGAACTTGAAACAAAGCTATAATTTGACTTAATATACAAAAGGTTTTGTAGCAATTCTGTTGATGTGACTACTTTTTTACAGTTTTCTAGAGCAATGCAATATATTTGTAATCTTTTTACGGAGGAATAATTCATTTTTCTCTTGATAATCTTTATTGTCCAGCAAAAATAATAAGCACTAATAGGACAAAATAAATAAAAGGAATGTAAATACTGGACTGAAACCAAAAAAACTTCAAATGTAAGTTTATAAATTTAAATGTAGTATAAAAGTAATGAAAATGGTAAATAAAACTAAGAAATGAAGAAAAGGAAGAGGAAATTAAGCTAGAAGTGAGGAATCGAAATAGAATTAGGTGAAAGAAGCAAGTGGAAAGCACGGGGCGAAATTTGTTGATATATTGCACATGTGCGAAATTGGAGCTATAGTCAAAACATTAGTTTTCGTTTCCGTAATGAAGAAAGGGTCCGCAGAGCGAATGCACTGTTATTGCTGTTGTAGACAGTAATTCTGGTGCGTCAATTTTGTTGTTGAAAAGATTTATCAAAACGCTGCCACTGGCAATATCTCTTCGTTCAGATAGAGGTTAAAAGCTGTTCGGAGAGTAGGTATTTCAAAAATCTTTTCTGCTTTCTCTCGAGTTGTAGCTATGGGTACACATGTACGGGATATCAATTATTGAAGTGTACTATAGCTTGGGTCGCACAACTGAATGTTATAGGAATTTAAAAGTATCTGCATTTTCAAAACCTTCGCAGAGTCTAACTAAATGTCTAGGACTCTGATTTGCAGCCAGTTGAGATGTTCTCGAAGAACTGAAGTCGTTGATCAAATAGGACACCAAAATCCTTAAACTGAACAAGACGAGGAATACATAAATTATCTAAGTGTAAGTATATTCAAGATTGTATAATTTGTCCTTATTTTTTTAAGGATGAAAATAACCATTCCGTAACGGTCAACTCCGAGCGTTACATAAACAAGTTAGAAGCAGTGATTTCAAGAATTAAATTTTTTATTCCTTCAAAATTTATCGGCGAAAAAAATTGCAACCTCTAACCATGTACCCCATCTCGTAATAATCGTTCAGGAGGCAACTTACAACCGGGAAGTGCAGCTCCTAATAAAATTGGATTCGTAAAGGTAACTTTTAAAAAAGTACGTTTTGAATATTGCTAATCAATCATTAATCAAAGGGAATTGGATTCCTAATGTCTTCGGCTACACGATTGAAACCCATGAGCTAAACAATGGGGTATGAATAATGTTACTATAAAAAATTTAAATTTTGCGCGGCTTTATCATGTATGGTGCAGCGTCGGACAACATTAGTAAAATTTTTTTCACAAGGATATACTTCGCAGTAAAAAGAAATTTATAAAACCTTCTGAACGAATTGGGCAATGTACATTATTTGTGTTTTGAAGTTCTTTAAACAATAAAATTAAATATGATTTAACATACAATATCTTCATGAAGAAGTTCCTATAACAAATGGGCAAATATAACGGCCACACTTTTCCGTAACTTTCATCTACCATGATATAAATAAAAATTATTCCCTACCAATTGAATTTCTGCTATTGTTTTGCTGGTAACAAGATGTGAAATAATTTTTTCGTCAAGATACTTTCGTCACGCATATATCATGTTTGCAATATTTGTGCAGAAATGAATTTCAAATTAAACATTGTTAATCTTGGTAATGGGTATGTTAGACGAAATTAATGCGTTAATACAGATCCGTATTATAGTATTCTTCGTTGCTGAGTTCGCTGAAGTTGATGCTACACATTGACGTATAGATGCTGCACACTGCGGATCGCTTTAGTTTTTCACAATTTTCCAATAGTGGATGGAGTTTTTAAGCGTGTTGATCAATCAAGGTATTTTCTCTCACAAGAACATCTACAATAACACATGTCATTTTAAATCAAAAAGTTAAAGAATTTAAAACAAAATGGCAAAGCTCTTAAGTAAAATTAAACTTCACCAGTTCTGCAGGCTCGACAAAATATTTTGTCGCCATCCTTTACCAGTTCAGGGTCATGGTTTAATCCATAAAGAAATTTTGTTCGCTATACTCATTGTATGTACGCACAGTATTTAAAAAACGTAACACAATTACATGCTGTTCCGCCCAAAGATATTCAATGAAAGGAATAGGTTTATTTTGAAATTAATAAAATAAAAACGTATTTAACCACATCCCCTTCTGCTAGACCGAAATTAAACAGGTGCAGTTCTTGGAAAAAAGTATTAGAGAAACCAATGTAAAAGATTTATCGTCCTGAGAATTGTCGGTTGTCGATCTACATTAGGAATTACTAGGAATTTTTACTAATGGAAAGGCCAAGATAAAGCTTTAATATATGAATATATGCCAACTTTTGTAAAAAATATGCATAGAAATGCCTAAATATGCAATATATGCAATTACTAATTATCGCTAATTAAGTTCAATTAGTGTAATACGTCTACATATAGATAACACTAAAAAATTATCCTATTAAATACTGGAACAATGAATAACAAGATAATCTATTATTTCTGAATAAGAATAAAGCAGTTATCTAATTTATTTTTATTATTATTCTGGATAAATGTTGCCCAACATTGATATGCACCTTTATTGGCTACTAAAGCACGAAACGTAAAATCAGTCCTCAATTAAACGAATTTCCATATAATTTTTATAAGTAGCATTCATGTATTTTTTACGATCACAACTACCCGTATCTATAGACGTAGATATGTACGGTACCGAAAGTTGTGTAATAACTCGCGTGATTAGCATGCCTTTTGATTAGTACCAATAAATTTTAAATGTAACTTGGCGGGGTCAGTTAAGAGCTAATTGACGGAATATACTGAACCGTTGCGCCAACCATAATTGTATATAATTGCACATTAAATTTAAGAGCCAAAAACCGATTTCAACTCATGTGGGTAGCTAAAACATTGCTGTGATATATGCAATAACACATTTTACAGTAATTTTAACTTTTGCTTCGTATACTTTGCAATTAATCTTGAAAATACGCATCCTATATAACCTTAATTACTGTATAGATGTAATGGTTTTTTACTACATAGACTTTATTTCTTATTACATATACAAGCGAGTATTTAATTTTCATTATTTGTACGGGGATTTCGAAAACTATAAGAGATATGTATTGGGTTAAATGATATCACGCACTTTAAATTCACGTTCAATATCCCATTATAAGAGCGATTGTGAAAATAAAAAACAAAACACCTTCTTCAACACTCGCTCAGCATCAACAAATAACCAAACACACACAGAAAAAGTGTCGTAAATTTTCAAACAATTATAAACTTTTGCACAACAAGTTGTTGAACGAGCACAACTTGTATTAAAATTTCCCACAAAATTGTTGACGAAAGTTATCGCATTTTTTGCAACAAAATGCACACATTTGTTATACAATTTATGTTGACAGAACCTATATATTACAGTATCATTAAGTGCAGATCACTTGTTACAATAGTACGTTAGGCCAGCGGTAATAGTTGCAACTACTCGTCAACAAAATATTTACAGTATTTTTGCTACTATTACAAGTCTGTGTAGTAAACCCACATTAAGATTTTACGTATAGATTAATTGCACTGTTTCTATAATTAATATACCTAGTTGTGAATAATTATTGACTGTATAATGCGCTTTTTTGAAACATAATGTGTAGTTTGTTGCACAATTTGTTGACATAACATACCTATAAAAGGAGTATAAGCTGCATATTGCTTGCCGTAAATGCAATAGTGAATTTTTAGTAAGATTTAGCGTACAGTAAAGCTGGACTGTTGGATCAAAGAATAAAGGGTCCTTAATTGGAAAAGTTTTGATCTCATTAATTTATTTTGTTCTGTATGTGACGTTTGTGAGTTCTTCTTCGCCGGTATACGATGTTTTCCTGGTAAATGCACTGAATCTACATTTTATAGCCGCGCTAACAGCCACAAATATACCAGAGATATTTGACAAATATTTTTCGCGAGAGGTTTTTGAATATATTTTTTTATATTTTATCTAAATATAGATAAAATATATAATCGAAATATTTACTCCATATTTTAAATCAATATAAGTTTGATATTTCTTAAAATATTTGTAAAATATTATTTATATGAAAATTGAAATTTTTTTATGCAATCATACAAAGCTATTTAATTTGCTAGAATGAGCTAAAATTATCTGTAGATAGTAACCTATATATCTTGGTTGTTTAGAATGTATAACATCGTTAACAAAAAGCTGTATGAAGCTTTCCCGGAAAATAAAAAGAACAATATACCTGGAGGTATCTAAAAGGGAAGATTTTGTTTTATCACACCCATCATACAATTCAATAATCAATAGTGACTCAAAAATATAACATAGCAAATAAAATAAATAATTAAAATAGAAAAATAAGAAACGAATTCTACAGTTAGATAAAATAGAAGTCTATATCGTTCTGGATTATGAATTATATTTTTGCTTTTCATTTGGTGTGAATGGATGCATATAGCAGTTACCTCGCTGCAATTATTTTAGCTCCTACGTAATATAATAAATTACCTTTTATGTAAACGCAGATTTATTAATAGAAGTTACAGACCTTCACTTAGATACTAATTAAGTCATAATTTTAGATATATATTATCTAATTTAATCTTTAAACTATCATTTTAAATAAGTATTTAATAAGTGTGCATATTTTACCCATTTTATATTATTAGTCCTACGCACTGAATATACAAAAACAAAAATTAAACGTTATTTTTTTATATGAAATAAATATTTACAGAAATACAAAGCAAAATATTCTTGCAGTTAAGAAAAATATATTGAGAAATCATTTGCAATAAAACATAATTAATACTACATAACATATATATTTGTAAAACGTATTCCTAATATATTTTCTATAATATATTATATTAATAAAACTAATATTCAAGAAAGACTCAATATTTTCTAAATATTTCTGAAATATGAAATAAATATAGTTGGCTACTGGGGCGTGTTTGAGTGAAATAGGAGAAGCGCCATCTTTACAACAATGGCTCTAACACCTATTGAACGTAACTATATTGGTAGAAAATTTCGCCATAACCTAGCCCACACTCTTGTAAAATATTTCACAATATTTTCTAGCAGATTGTCCTACAATATTTTCTAATAATTTCATTGCTTTTTTTGTAACTGTGGTTCACGAAATTGTAGCGACGTTGTTTTAAAATTTCGCACAATAGTGAAAATTCTTACTACAATTTTCGTCCAACAGTGAAGTATAAATATTATTATGCGGATTTTTCTCTGAACAGTGTTGCCAACCTAGTAACAATAAAAACCACAGTAAAGGACGATGAATTTTGGAATGGAGAAGGTTGGTCTGTGATACTGCACTAAACCTTTTGTTTCATTTATATCCGCATGCAATTTTTAAAAATAGCTTTTAATTGACTATTTCATTTAATTAATTTTATCTATGCGCCTGAAGGAGTCAAATTTTAAGCCGAAAATAAAAAACATAAGTTCGTATACCAATGACGCATTTCAACAATTCACGAAAAAAATGTTAAACACGTATAATTAGAGACCAGATTATATGCAGAGAAAAACTGGAATATATGCGCATATATATGCATCGATTTTTGAGAAAATATGCATAAACCTGGGGCATATATGCAAAAAAATTGCGACAATATGCAAAATTTTTACATAAAATAAATAAGAAGCAGAAATTTAAACATTAAACTTTATTGCACAAAATTTTTTCACAACATATTTCTTAAAACAATTTATAAATTAAATGTTTTTCAAAAATTGTGTGAAAGAAAGGTTTATATCTTCTATCAGAATATATATGTTTTCGAAATAGAAAAGTTCTTTCAACATCCACAGATGTAATTGGTGCATTTTTTAACTTTGCAATACATTCTAAACTAAAATAAAGTCGAAATCGTTTACTGTTTCACCTTACAATTTTTTTTTAACTTTCTTCAATTTCAAATACCCCGCATTTTTATTTATCACTTTCTTAAATTTATCGTATATAGAAATTACCTATTGTACCCTTAATCTTCTTACATAGCATATCAAATTCGTCTTACTATTTCGACTGATTCCGAGAGCGACATCCCTTGCGTTTAGTTTACGAATGGAACTTGAAACAAAGTTATAATTTGACTTAATATACAAAAGGTTTTGTAGCAATTCTGTTGATGTTACTATCTTTCTACAGTTTTCTAGAGCAATGCAGTCAACAGTGATTTCAAGAATTACGTTTTTTATTCCTTCAGAATTATCGGCGAAAAAAATTGCAGCCCCTAACCATGTACCCCATCTCGTAATAATCGGTTCAGGAGCGAACTTAACACCGGGAAGTCGCTCCTTATAAAATTGGATTCGTAAAGGTGCTTTTAAAAATACTTTTTGACATTGCTAATTAAATCATTAATCAAAGGGAATTGATATTCCTAATGTCTTCGGCTACACGATGAACCCATGAGCTAAACAAGTGGTATGAATAATGTTACTAAAACATTTTTTAAAATTTGCGCGGCTTTTTATCATGTATGGTGCAGCGTTCGGATAACATATTAATTTTTCACAAGGTATACTTCCAGGTAAAAAAGAAATTTGATAAACTTTCTTGAAAGAATTGGGAAATTATCACATTATTTGTTTTTTGAAGTTCTTTACAATAAATTATATATAATTTACGTACAGTATCTTCATGAAGAATTCCTATTTACAAATGGGCAATATAACGGCCACACTTATCCGTACTTTCATCTACCATGATATAAATAAAATTATTCCCTACCAATTGTTGAATTTCTGCTATTGTTTGCTGGTAACAAGATGACATAATTTTTTCGTAAGGTACTTTCGTCAGGTATATTATGTTTGCAATATTTTTGCAGAAATGATTTCAAATTAACATCTGTTTAATCTTGCTAATGGACTGTTAGACGAAATTTAATACGTTACACAGATCCGTATTATATTCTTCTTGTTCTGAGTTTCGTGAAGTTGATGCTACACATTGACATATAGATTGCTGCACACATGCGGATCGCTTTAGTTTTTCACATTTTCCAATATGTGATGGAGTTTTAGCGTGTTGATCAATCAGGAATTTTCTCTCAGAAGACACCTACAACAACAATTGTCATTTTATATCAAAAGTTAAAGAATTGTAAAAAAACAATTGTAAAGCTTTTAGTAAAATTAAACTTGGCAATTTACTGCAGACTCGACAAAATATTTTGTCGCCATCCTTTACCAGTTCAAGATATGGCTTAATCCATAAAGAAATTTTGTTCGCTATACTCATTGTATGTACGCACAGTATTTAAAAACGTAACACAATTACGTGCTGTTTCGCTCAAAGATATTCAATTAATGAATAGTTTATTTGGGAATTAATGATAATAAAACGTATTTACCACATCCCTTCTGCTAGGAGAAATTAAACACGTGCAGTTTTTAGAAAAAAAGTATTAGAGAAACCAATGTAAAACATTTATCGTTCTGAGAATTGACGGTTGTCGATCTACATTAGGAATTACTAGAAATTTTTACTAATAGAAAGGATAAGAAAAAGCTTAAATATGCAATATATGCAACTTTTGTAAAAATATGCATAGAAATGCCTAAATACGCAATATATGCAATTACTAATTATCGCTAATTAACTTCAATTAGTGTAATACGTCTACATATAGACTATAATTAAAGATATACAAAAAATAAAATATATGCACTTTGCATATAATCCGGTCTCTAGTTATAATTAAAGGCCGACGCGTTCATTCCTATATCGGGTGCTGGCTTCAATCCCTCACTCCCCACCACTCTCTCCCACGATACGTCACGGGATAACTTTATTTCGTATAGGGTGACGGTTCCAGAAGGTCCCCGCATAAATTGGCGGGGACCCGCCCTCATCTCTGTGAACCGGGCGGGTTAAGTAGCCACTCAAAGCGTCCCTTGATAAATAGGCGCTTTAAGAATCACGGCGGATCTCTGTTTAAATCCGACGCCGCCATACATCGACCGACGTGCCGCTTTGAAATCCCTCTTAAATAATTTCCTGTGCGGGTCATTCTTCCACTTCGGGCTGTCATGTCGGTCGGAATGTAGGTTTTTGTACAAGCGTGGATAGTGAAGCAGATAATTCTGAGGAACAGTAAATACGTATATTTCGTTGGAGTGCATCTTCGTAATAAATAGTTTAATTGGAAGCGAATGTTTAATTAAAAAAAAGTTAATATATTGCTATGCAATGTACTTATTACTTTTGTAATTATGTAATAGTATATTACATGCCCAACAGAATTTTTTTATTGCAGTGGAAGGATCCCGTCATCATCAGTCTCATCCCAACACGAGAATGAAACTTCCACCAAAGATAGTATATTATTTTATTCGTAATCATGTAAAATATGTTTGAAATTGGAATATTATTGTTCTGCAATATTGAATTATACACATTTAGTATTATTGATACATCTTGCTGTGTACTGATTGATTCGACACAACAATTAATCTCAGAGTTACCCTCGCGAATTAAAACTTGAATCTAACCACGACAAGTAAATTGTGGGTGAAAGAAATCTGACTTTCTTAATACCCCAAAAATTGAAAAGTTTAATTAAAAATAAAAGAACAGAATTAACTTAACGACGTTAAATAACAATCAAAAATTTTTATAAAAAAAAAAATAAGTTAATTACAATTTGCAAAAAAAAAACCCTGAGCAAAAGGTTCTGGCCTAAATCAAAACTGCACGAGATTCTAAATTACAATAAGACAGCGCTAAATCCTATATCAAAGCAAAAGATTAATTTGCTCAGGAAGATAATCGTAATTCTTACAATTTCAAACCACGTGGTTTCAAAGTAAAACAAACTAAATTAAGCCTGGACAATTACTAGTAAATAACAAGAATGAAAACTAAAAGCAAGCACAAAGCTTCTAATCACCCAACCTGAGGTGATTAACAATTAAAAACAAATCAGCAAAAACAAAAAACGAAAAAACAACTCTTTAAACTAAAATATCTTCCCGAAACAAAAATAATAAATGATCTTATATCTAAAATGTTGCACACATCAAATATAATAACAATTTATTATTAAGCGAGTCCTTGATAGACAAAATAAAAGACAAATTTAAGCGAAACAAATCTCTATATCAAAAGTATTAACAAAATGGCAGCAAACAATTTAAAATTACATGTACTCACGCTCTCGTCCACCTAGGAACTACCTCTTACAATCGCGACCCCTGCGTACAAAGCAAACCGCACAGATCAGTCCGCCAACGGACAAAATCTCAAAACATAATAACATAAACTATACAAGCGAACGCAAGACATTTAAATGAATGAAATTAATTTAAAACAACTGAACACTTAAATAAATAAATTAAACAATTAACTCATTAACTAAATCTTGTATAAAAATAAACTCTATATCTGTGAAAATTCTCCCGAAACATTGACAAAGGCTGATCGGAGTAAACATGACAACATCTTAATTTGCGAAAACCGGGGTGCCAGTCCACAGCAATATATCATGTGGAACATAGTATCTATTTACATTATTTAATAAAATATCAGCACATAGGTCAAATATCAATGTAATGTGATGGTTGACCTATGTAAATCAAATTACTGCGGGGTATCTTATAACCACCACTTAAAGTCCTGTTCTTTTAAAATTGCGGTGCATTCAGCTCCCCCACCGCGACGGTACGTGCTTTTGGACACAGGAGAATGGATTTTAAAAACATAATCTGCAGCCGATCTGATACAAGTCAAAATATAATCTATATTTTCTTCTACAGAGCTTAATTCAGGATTTATGTTATAATTTTCTTCTAAACACAACTTATATCTGGGAAATAGATGTTTATTCATATGCCAACTGAGTTTAGGATAAATAAACTCTTACTTATCTAGAGTTAGACTGGTATTGAGTTAGATTCAGAAGATCACATGATCTTGCAGCCTATTACGATGGTTGAAGTTAATCGAATTTTGGAAGCAACAAAATATTCGACACCGGGGATGGACGATGTAAATTACAGTTTATTGTTACAGTTTACAAACAAAATTTAAATACATTTTTGTTTCGGCTTTTAGTCAAATGTGGCTCGAAGGAGAAACGGCAAAGGCTCTCAAAAATGTCTTAGTACACTAAGACATTTTTGAGAGCCTGGCACCATGGTGCCAGTCCTGCAGAAATTGATTTATATAGACTAAGAGCACTCATTTCGTGTATAACAAAAATCTATGAACGAATTATCAAAGAAATATTAGAATGGTGGATAGAATCATATCTTGCCAAAAACACACTATGGATTTGGAAAATCTAGAAGTACCATAGATGCGTTAACTGAATTGATTACAGATATACAGATTGGCCTTACAAAGAATAAGACTACGATGTGTATGTTTTTAGATGTTAAAGATGCATGCATATGGTGCAGTGGAGTTAAGGATATTGGAAAGTAAGCTTCGCGACATTAGAGTTCCTCAGATAGCTACAAGAAATATAACGAACTTGCTTCGTGATCTTAATATTTTTGTCAGATCAGATTGAAATGAGGAGATTGGTCCTAGAAGAATGCCGCAGGGTTTATTACAAGGATCTTGCCTGTCCCATTATTCCTAAAATTACTTCACAAAATGAATTTCCTAGCGAAAATTTACATTAACAGCGCAATGTTTTAAAGTGGATATATTTATATTTTATGGAAGGGAGTACCGACCGGACTTCGTCAAGGTATAAAATTGTATGGGTAATCAATAATACTTACAATTTGAATATAATAATGTAAATTAAATTATTAATTGAAGATACGAGTGGATGAAGGTGCTATGTCGCATTTTAAAAATTGTCTTTTTTGCATGAATCAAGGTGTTTTGTACGCATCTTTCACATAGCACTATCGAAAATTCCAGAAATTGAAGAACACTAGAGTCTTGTGAATGCATGAAGGGGGTATGTTACAATACTTTTGAGAAAAATTACATAAAAAAACTTAATTTCTGAAAAAGTTTGATTTTGTAACATAACACCTTCATCCACTCGTGTCTTCAGTTTTAATTTGGAGATGTTGAATAGCCAAAAAAGACATTTTTGTCAGTAAGGTAAGTGGATACGTATTATGTAAGATATTACAATATTTCACATAATAAATTTTTTGTTATATATCCCCAAAACACCAGCCTATACCGGAGGTGAGCTTCCACACGCACTCAATCTCGTAGACGCACTCACCGAAGAGGCAATCACTCGTAAAGCGTAGCTAAAAGGAGCGATCCTGGCTGGTATGAAATCCATGTGCTTCTTCCAATTTAGGTGGTTATCAATTTTTAATCCGAGGAACGTGCTACAGTCTCCTGATATAAGTGAATTCTTCTTCTTCGTATTTTATGGTAAGTTTATGTGATTCATGTGTTGTAAATTTAATTTTTCAAACAAGCTTCTATTTATATTCAGCGCGTGAACAATTTTATTTTTCAAGATGTGGAACTCTATGGCTCTTAGAACAACTGACGCTTTTTATGCTTTTTTTTTTATTTGGCATTCGGCCCGAGTAGACTAAGAATAGCAGTGGTCCAACGACCGACCCTTGCGGAACTCCCTTTCGTACCCATCTTCCAAGATGATGTAAGCATCTCATCCCTGGTAGTCTGCGCCTCTACACTTCACATTCTGTCTTCAAGGTACGATTCAAGAAGCTCTAAACTCTGTCCTCGAATTCTTGAATTCTCGAGGTTCTGAAATATACCATACGAATTCGTTAATCGATGTTTTCGGCGCTGTGCCATTATCAGGTATTAAAAAAGTCAATAGAAAATAAAAATATAAAATATTGTAATTGAAAAACTAGGTCAAAACTAGTTAGGGACTCCAAACAATCCCTCAATGCACTGGCACGGAGCAACACGGTGTCTCTGATTTTGGGTGCCGGGACATGAGGATATAAAGGGCAAAGTAATCGCCGATGAATAGCCAAGAAGGGCTCTAAGAGACTTTTCAATGGGTCAGAGCCCGATGTGGGATTACTAAGGATTCCGCAAGAAGGGAGATTGGACCTGGTTTAGATAAATTGAAGTACAAGAAATGGAGGTTCGACTTGGAAGGTCAACTCCATACCAAAACGCTGATAGAGGATGGGGATGGTAGTTTCTCTGATAACCTACTCAGTGCTAGTAGAGAATGAAGTTAAAACCATTACTGGGTTGGTAACTGGGACACTTCCTCGAAAAAAGCATCTATACAATACAGCCGGTAAGTCAAACCGGGTGTAAGAAGATGCGAACTACAGAGGAAACGAGTTTACATTAATCTGCACATGTGAGAGCGAAGGTGATTCAGGCAGAGAATATTTCGAGGAGAGATCTATTGGAGTCCTCGAGGTCCTCTAGTTTCCACTGGGCAAGATACTGGGTCTTTATAGAGAACACCAAAGCTGCTCGAGTGGAACTAACGAGATCAATAGGGATGGTACAATATGGCACCAAGCTCAAGTGCCCGACATCAAGTGCCCACCTAACCTGAATGAATGAATGAATGTAACTGAAAAATATGATTTATTATATAAATAATTAATAATATAATAATAATAAATAAAAATTAAAAATGAAGATAATACCACCAGCTATATATGAACGTATAGATGGAAGTTTTGCCCGCCAAGTGCGCGGATCAGTTTTCTTTCCTTTATGGTCTTCTTTTTTAATTAACTTGAATTTTAAACCTTGTGCCGCCCATCTAGGTATTGTGAACGTCATCACCCGAACTTTGTTTTGTCAGTAATTTTGATTACTAGCATTTTTCCTTTTATCTAAAAGTAACTTTTATAGTATTTCATTTTACTAGAATATCCCACATTCTTTTGTTCATCAATATTTAGTTTTCACATTAATTGCATGTAGTTGTGGATTTTTAACGATCATTTGATTGATTAGTGGTTACGTATTTTCGACTTCTTTCCGCCTGAGGGAGACGACGCCGACTATCCGAGCAGAGTATACGTGTTCATGTGATCTCCATGAATTCTTTGTTAATTCCGCATTACTGGTTCTTTCATGCGAGTCACTTAGTTAGAATCGTTTGTTTAGTTATTCCTGGACTGCCAGGAGTATGTGTTATGCCGACAGCGAGTTTCTTTATCTGAAAAGGTTTTATTTAAACACGTTCGTTCGACATTGCGTAAGGTATCCATCTTAGGTCGTTAGTAAGCGTAATTTTTCTTTTATCTAAAGCTTCTCTTTAGTAATATCTAGTTATGTCTCTTTAAGCGCCTACTTATTTAGGGCGAGATTGTCCACGATTTACCTATCGTAACTTTACTAGCGGTATTTACGGACCAACACCGAATCCACCCGCTTCACCTCATCTACCGGCTATCCGCAATTAAGGTACACTCTTTCCATTATTGTATAACTCCTGGATTTTGTCTTAATCAGCTGATAACGTAATGTAAATCTTTTGTATTTTTGTAACAATTAACCAACCGCAAATACATGTTAATATTGATATAATAATCGGTATAATCATTTTGATCCAACTTTTCCCGAACCTACGACTGGGGTTGCTATTAGCCCGCACCCCGCAACAAAGTAATTAAATTAAAACAAAATTGTTTCATCACAATTCTGTATTTTTACACCATCATCACTTTTACGTAGCTCCGATATTAAACTAAATGACCTTCCTATGGTCTACTGAAATTATCGTTTTAAAACAGAACCCATCATATATTTCGGCTCTCTCCATTTTCACTTGTTAATAGATTCCAGTTACCGCCGATATGCGACATACCTAAAAAACATTCTGTAACTTCTAAAACACGTATGTATACATACATCTACGTACATATTTAACATACTAAAACGATTCTACGAAATGTAACGCACAAAGACGTGCGCGCTCGTGACGAAAGACAGATATTTCGCATTTAAGAATTCATGACGCAATTAAAAGGAAAGCTTCGAGGTATTTAGATTACGGTCAATTTAATTTCTTTAAGGTGAAGCGGTAGAAAAGCCGCAATCACTTTGTATTCTAATAAAAAGGCTGTTCTTATATGTGTTTACGGAGGTTGTACTTACATATGTATCACTGCTGCCAGTAAAACTTTACGATGGCAGACGGCGCTAGAAGTAATAAAAAGTTCGACAGGAAGTTAAATAAATACACGTAAATACCTGTGCTTTAAATCTCTGCGGCGTTATCACTTAAGTATTGTTCTAGTTCAATAGTAATTGCTAGAGACCGGATTATATGCCAAAGTGCATATATTTTATTTTTTGCATATCTTTAATTATAATCTATATGGTAGACGTATTACACTAATTGAAGTTAGTTAGCGGTAATTAGTGATACATATATTGCATATTTAGGCATTTCCATGCATATTTTTACAACGTTGCATGTATTGCATATTTAAGCTTTTTTCTTATCCTTTCTATTAGTAAAATTCCTAGTAATTCCTAATGTAGATCACAACCGACAATCTCAGAACGATAAATCTTTACATTGGTTCTCTAATACTTTTTTCCAAGAACTGCACATGTTAATTTCGTCTAGCAGAAGGATCTGGTAAATACGTTTTATTATTATTAATTCCAAATAAACTATTCATTACATTGAATATTTTAGCGAAAGAGCATGTAATTGTTGTTACGTTTTTAAATACTGTGCGTACATACAATGAGTATAGCGAACAAACTTTCTTTATGGATAAGCCATATCCTGAACTGGTAAAGATGGCGACAAAATTGTTGTCGAGCCTGCCAGTAAACTGGTAAGTTTAATTTTACTAAAAGCTTTACCAATTGTTTTTAAATTCTTTAACTTTGATATAAAATGACAATTGTTGTTGTAGGTGTCTTCTGAGAGAAAATACCTGATTGATTCAACACGCTAAAACCCATCACATATTGGAAAATGTGAAAACTAAAGCGATCCGCATGTGCACAGCAATCTATACGTCAATGTGTAGCATCAACTTCGCGAAACTCAGAACAAGAAGAATATAATACGGATCTGTATAACGCATTAAATTCGTCTAACATACCATTAGCAAGATTAAACAATGTTAATTTGAAATCATTTCTGCAAAAATATTGCAAACATAATATACCTGACGAAAGTACCTACCGAAAAAATTATATCACATCTTGTTACCAGCAAACAATAGCAGAAATTCAACAATTGGTAGGAATAATTTTTTTTATATCATGGTAGATGAAAGTACGGATAAGTGTGGCGTTATATTGCCCATTTGTTAATAGGAATCTTCATGAAGAATATTGTAGGTAAATCATATTTAATTTATTGTAAAGAACTTCAAAAAACAAATAAAGTGACAATTGCTCAATTCGTTCAAGAAGGTTTATCAAATTTCTTTTCACCTGGAAGTATACCTTGTGAAAAAAATTTACTAATGTTGTCCGACGCTGCACCATACATGATAAAAGCCGCGCAAAATTAAAAAAAAAAATATAGTAACATTATTCATACCACTTGTTTAGCTCATGGGTTCAATCGTGTAGCCGAAGACATTAGGAATCAATTCCCCTTGATTAATGATTTAATTAGCAATGTCAAAAAAGTATTTTTAAAAGCACTTTTACGAATCCAATTTTATGAGGAGCGACTTCCCGGTGTTAAGTTGCCTCCTGAACCGATTATTACGAGATGGGGTATATACATGGTTAGAGGCTGCAATTTTTTTCGGCGATAATTTTGAAGAAATAAAAAATGTAATTCTTGAAATCACTGCTGACTGCATTGCTCTAGAAAACTGTAAAAGATGTAAATAACAGAATTGCTACAAAACCTTTTCTATATTAAGTCAAATTATAGCTTTGTTTCAAGTTCCATTCGTAAACTAGAAACGCAAGGGATGTCGCTCTCGGAATCAGTCGAAACAGTAGACGAATTTGATGTGCTATGTAAGAAGGTTAAGTGTACAATAGGTAATTCTATATACGATAAATTTAAAAAAGTGATAAATAAAAATGCGGGGTACTTGAAATTGAAGAAAGTTAAGAAAATTTTAGAAGGTGAAACAGTAAACGATTTCGACTTTAATTTTAGTTTAGAACGTATTGCAAAGTTAAAAAATGCACCAATTAAATCTGTGGATGTTGAAAGAAACTTTTCTATTTCGAAATATATGTATTCTGATAGAAGACAAAACTTTCTTTTACACAATTTTGAAAAACATTTAATTATACATTGTTTTAGAAATATGTTGTGAAAAAATTTTGTGCAATAAAGTTAATGTTTAAATTTCTGCTCTTATTTACTTTAGGTAAAAATTTTGCATATATGCCCTAGGTTTATGCATATTTTCTCAAAAATCGATGCATATATATGCGCATATATTCCAGTTTTTCTTTGCATATAATCCGGTCTCTAGTAATTGCCATCGAAATCGTTCCTAGTTCCACCTTTCTTATTGTTTGGGATGAATATGTAAGTTGGGCAACTACGAAATTTCTATGTAAAACATGGCGAATTGCGTGAGGAAATTCCGATTAATTCGCATAGCGTGTATCTATGCCTATTATTAATAATAATAATGATATATTTGCAATAAAAACATTACAAACAAATTGTCAGTCAGTGTATACATGTACTCTACATAGGTATATTCGTCAAACAATTTAAAAAAATGTATTTATAGATAAAAAAGATTAATAAAAACATTAGTGTAAAGATAAAAGATATAAATATATATATATATATATATACAACAAACAAACATATAAATAAATAACCAACAAACAAAACATAGACGGTGCAGGAGGTTTGAAGTGATGACACTACTTCGTTCTCGGATACAGAGATTCCTTCATACTGCAACACTCTTTCTCTCTCGAGTAACTGTTCTTAACTTGATTTTTAAAGCTAATTTGCTGGTAGTTGCTTTATATCGTCAGGCAAGTAATTATAAAGTTTCTTCTCCCAATACCCAATCGATCTTTGTGAACATGATAATCGGTGGTATGGTGTTCTTATGTTATTCCTACTGCGTATATGGTATTGGTGGTGACAACTATTTAGGGGAAATAAATTCTCGTTATTATGAACATATATATATGACGACATTGAGGATGTAGACGGAATACAACGTAAATATATTTTCACTTTTAAAATGGCCTCTGCACGACTCATTATATCCTAAACTGCACAAAAATCGCATGGCTTTCTCTTGCAGCACAAAATCCTGTGTGTCTGTCGCCATACTCCAGAAGTGTATGTTATGAGAGAAGGGAGTGATCCGTATCTCGTATGAAATATACTATAAATTAATACATATTTATTAACGACAAATAAATCTTTTGACAATGTATAACACATCATAGTTTTTAAAGGTAAACATTTTGGATGCGAATACCAGAGAACAAAAAATTTTTCACATAATATCTACATAGAGTACCACTCATCTACATACAAACACAGACAAAATCAATTCCAGCACTTCGTCGAATTAATTCCTCAAATATTGACGTTCTATGCAGCGCATAACAGCGCACGGCAACTGTTGCAATTATTTTAATAATAATTCGGCACTGAACGTTTTAAATAATTTACGAGCGTTTGGCTGAGATTCAATTACCTACGTTGGACGTCAATATTGCATGGAAATTAAATTCGGTGCGCTACTACCAAATGTGTTGCCCTCGCAGTGCGCCCTGATTTTTCCGACGGCATATTAATTCCATTATTTTATTATTGTACAGTTATGTTGGTACAGGCGCTCTAAAAGCGGATGCATTAATCGGTAAATCGTTATTGTTATGTTCCCAGATATTTACATTAAATGTATTTATAGGGAGCGCAGTAATAATAACTGTTGGTATTTACGGCCGATTCAAAAAAAAAATTGGGTATGGTAGTTTAGGTAAATATACAGGATATATAAGTGGGTTATTTATCCACGATATAATGAAGTATTCAGTTGGTAATTAGAACGGAGAAAATGTTTATCTAAACGGGACACACCGACTATAGATTTACCGACATAACAAGCACTCGGACTAACCTCTATATAACCCATTCGAATATACATACATACATGCACGGCATACGGGATACATACATAACGTACAAAACATAACATCACGTTGTTGGCGTTCGGGATCGCTATAAATTACTTTGTTTACGCGGTTATCAGATAAACTGCTGCCGAAACAATATATTACACACAACAATATCGAAATGCGTTTACAGATATACATACGTTATCCCTTTGTTTAAATATTTTTCTCTTCTGATGGTAAACAATGAATGCGGCTTGGCCCCGCAACGCAGTACCGGGGTATTTTTATAAAATGTGTAATCGAAATGTCTGCATTACGTATGAATACGTGCTCATGCATATTTTAGTATAAATGTGTCGGTACCATAACGTTCCTGTTTGAATGCAATAGCAGAATTGATTAATATGACAAGATCAATCAGAATATTGTTTTCCTTCAGTCACATACAGCGATATTAAAGAAACTTCACAATAGAAATGTGTGATCAGATATACATACATACACAGAGAAAAATAGAATGCGCTCAGAAAAAAAAATCTTTATGAAAAAATATGTATTAACACCAAATAAAATTAATATTTGGAATGCCAGTATCACATTTTTGAAATAACAATATTTTCATATTGAAAGTTTTAACAAAATTATTAAAAGTAGGGAATGTATCAGGCGAACTGATTTCTTTCGATTGGCATATTTTTTGGCGTGGTTGTTGATTTGATTTGGAGTAAGTTACACGCATTCGAGTTACTTTTTGCCTAAAAGTGGTTAGTGTTTTGGTGAGATCATAACTAACACCAGTATGTATCATATTTGTACGTTTTTTCCTGATTATTTGTGTTTATTATAGAAGTAGTTATAAACATGGATGCTATTAATAGATTGTGAATTTGAAGAACTAGGACTGATATAGAACTATTTCAGGGAAGTACCCACGTATTATTTAAATATTCAAGTCAATATATTGCTTTATTGTTATACATAACACTTCATTTCCTGTCATATGCTGTATTTTCGCAACAGTTTGTATTATTTTGCATACATGATTTTCTCTGTGGTGATATTCAATGAGTACCTCTATCTGTATCAACTGTTTCACATACACAGTTACACACACACTTCCATACCCCAAAAGTGCATACAATATTCATGTGTACTGTATTTTTAGATGACGTTGAAAATAATAGTACCTAATTGTGATAGCTTAATATCATTTCTAAAGTACAATTGTTTTTCATGGAATGATGTGGGACATTATTGCAACAAATCCTTTGGTGCTCGTCAGAAATTTTTGAATTTACACGAAATACATAAATACACTCTAAAAAAGTTGGTAATTTTCCTTGCAAAAAGTAAAATTTTTCCTTACTGGTAAGAAGTAAAAGTAACAAAATAGGGGAAAATTTACAGAAATTTGGGATTCTTTCTAGAATTTCAAAAATTTACCTCAATTATAGGAATCTTTTTTTTAATTCTACGGAAACTTAGTAAGTAAAATTTTAAAATTTCTTAGTAATACCTGAAAATTACATTCAAATTCGTAAATTACTGCGGCAATTACGGGAAATTTCCCAAGTAAGAGTAAAATTATAAGTGAACGCATGCGCACACTGGTGGTGTGGGGTGATCATGTTAAATCCTGCATAGTCGTTAGTAGTTGTTTGTAGTCGCTATGTGGAGTCCATAATTGCGATGTCAGTGGGAAAGGAAAGAAAATTCAGAGGTAAGTACCTAGATTATATTTTCTAAATATGTACAGAAATATGACTGTTATTATTATATATTTGCACTAATTTGTCATGTCTCGCTCATAACTGCACAGAACATTCTGTAGATTGCTGGATATTCTTGTACATGTTGCTGACATACATATAGTAGTCTACAGAGAACCCTATGGAACTGTAAGCGAATCCTTGGTAAAATTATGCATATTTGACACGGCTCATGTCCAAAAATCTATCCACATCAAGCAACGGACGCGGAAATGTATGTACAACAGTGCTGTCATGTATGTTTAATACCAGGTAGAGTGTTCTTTTTGTAACGAGATTCGCATCATTTCAAATGTGTTTTAATTAGCGGTAGTTCAATATAAATTCTTAAATGATAAATTCAATGAAATTTATAAATTCGGCCAATATTCTGCTATTACAAATACAAATTCCATATCAAATCGACATGTACTCAGTTTGGTTTCTTTTCAGGTTAGTGGTCCACTACAAAGAAGTTGCGTTTTTCATGCTTTTGTCAATATATACTCAATAAATAAACAGTTTTCTTAAAATGCTGGTTTTTAATCTCATACCTTGTTTAACTTTTACGTTCGTATATTAATTTATATCAAATTTTTTGATCATCAAATACCAAAATAAAAATTCAAAACCTATCTCGAAATCTAAAAATTATATTCTGTGTACTGTTTCTGACTGTTGAGTTAGAAATAATCTTTTTCCGAAAGCACAAATCAGTAGTAGATTTGCAAAAATAACAACTCTTACATACTTTTCCTGCTCGGGAAAAATACTCCGAAAAAAAGTAGCTTTTTATATGACATTTCAGCTTTAACTGAATTTTCCTGTGAAAATTTCAATTTCAATAGAATTTTCCTGTGGAAATTTCAATCTTAATTGAATTCTCCTGTGGAAATTTCAGTTTTAACAAAATTTTCATGTGGAAATTTCAATTCTAACTGAATTTTCCTGTGTAAATTTCAGTTATAACTGAAATTTCCCAGTAAATATTCCGAGTATATCAGGAAAAATGGATCACAGAAAAAAAAAAAAAAATTTACAGGAAGAAAGGTAAAAGGAAGTTTACTTGCGCCAGTAAAATTCATGCACGGTTTTAGGGTGACAAAGTTGCACCAAAACGGTACAGGAATTTTACCAAAAATTTTTTAGTGTGTACTACTTTGAATGGTTTCTGTACCTTGCTAAACCTGACGGTTATATTTTAAGTGATTTCGGTATAATTTGTCCTGAGAAAAGCAACAAATTACTTTAATTCTGGGAGACCTTTAAGGATAATACATTAGCAACAGAAAAATGGGTATCAACGTTATAAGAAATGGTAAGAAGGAAACAGTTTATGAAAATATTATTAATATTTAATGTTTTAACAACAGTTGCTTTTTTTTTCTTTACCTAGCCTCTTTACACCATTCTGATTAGATTTGGCCGAAAGCTGTTGAAACCATTAGTTTATTAGACATCTTTCTTCGTCATATAGCCGTATTTATATTAAATTTTTATGTTTGATGATGTTAGATGTAGACTACTGGACACTACACATCAAAATATTAAGTAGGTATTGAAATATTGTTACTACAATATTAGTAAAGTAACAATAATTTTTTTTCTTACAATTCTGTCATCTTCATAAACTCATTGAAAGGAAAATAAAGTTATATGTTAAAGAAAACTAGAAAACGCTGCAGCCTTTTACAGTTTTCTGCAATGTATAAAAATGGCTGTACTAGATTATTTCGTAGTTTAAATTCATTCCATTTAATACACCGTAAATGGTTCGTGGTAAAGAAAAAGTTCTTAAGACGAGTAATTTTGTGTAAGATCTTACTTATGACGCCAATAGTAACAAAAAAAATCTTCTTTGCCTTTAAGTTATAACCATAAGCTTATTTTGTACTAACAAGTATTACTATACTATTATAATAAAGCATTGTAAACTAGCTTCTACGTAATTTTATTTTATTTTATTTTTTTGTGAGGGTACACAATAATACAATAAAATTTTGTTTCAGGTTTTGGCAATCTTTATGTCTTCTTCAGAACCTTCTTTATGTTTTTTTATATATTTGTAGTGTATACTATATTTAATTTACGTGACATTTTAAAATCTAAATATTTTGTACTAACATGATTTTAAATGTTATTTTTTATAATAGTTTACATATTGACATGTATATATTTGTAAAGAGAATAGTAATTGGCACATTTATATTTATATAAAATCTGGATTTTAAAACATTGTGACGTAAACTAAATACAGTAGGCATCTATTATAAATATATCAAAAAAAAACGAGGAATGTTCTGGAAAAGACAATTAAAATTTTCGAAATGTAAAACACAATTTTATTGTATTATTATGAATCCTCACAAAAAATAAAATGAACTTAAAATATAAGCTGTTACCTCACAAAAGGAAAAAATTAAATAAAATTATATTACCGGCTAGGAACAAATTTCACTATTTTTTTTTTCATTCGAAATAATTTATATGCCCATACGCACTATCACAAAAGAAGTTAGCAGCACATGCTATTTATATATTTTTTAGAAATATTTTGCCCTACTTTTTCTCAGTAATTTCTGATAAATATCTACCTGTTATTAAAGTAAAAAAATTGGGAGTAAATATACACATAAAGCAACAAAGAAACGGTTGATAATGCAGGTTTATTGCAATTAGAAAAAATCTTCAATAATCGCCTCTAACGGTAACTTCTTCCGTATTTCGATTTGTCCGACTTTGTTGTTCCAATTGTTCGACGTTATATTAACCATACTGCCAGCTCCTTCATAACAAATAGCTTAGGTATCATGAAGAAACTGTCACATCTATGGACTGTTTGTTAAATTGCTTATTCTAAATAAATAAAAGTTATTTTTAAATTTGTATTAATATCAAGCGTTTTAGAATTATAATAGTATTTAATTTAGCTTGAAAACAATCTGATAGTGATGTGAAAAGTAAGGGAATGCTAATTTGAATAAAAAAATTTAAAAAAAATATTTGATCTTAATATATTTTTATTTAACCAAAAAAAAAAATTCTCAATGTAGCACCATTATTAATTATTTATTGATTTAATTTATTATTTGTACTTTATATTTCTAATAGTAGGTAAGCATAAAATGTTTTGAGTTAATGTTATTAAAAATAGCTTATGATGTCGACATGAATTTGATAACACGAAATTTTAAGAATTTGTATGGTTATATGTTTGTTATGGTGGAAATTACTTGACTGTTCGATAAATATACAATTTATGTAAAAGGATTATAATGAATTTTACAGAAAAGCGTTTGAAAAATACACCAGGGTACGAAATTGACCAGATGGCAAAAATTTTATCGTATGAAATAAATTTATCTGTAAAATCGTAGATAACCTTGCTACCAACGACTTTACATATGGTTTTACTAGAAATTTTTTTATTGTCTGTGAAGAAGGTGATAAAATTCGCCAAATTTTTCATTTTTAGTTGTAAATTTTGGATATGGATTGTGGTTTCGATTGTCAAAAGAACGACTGTGAGCATATAAGCCACACAAGGAGGACATAAATAATTATTAATATCCTAACATCAGTAGATTAGCATTTAAAATCTCATTAATTCTCTTGGATTAGTTATTATCCTTCATTAGCGTCAATAAATATTGTTCCTTATATTGAGATCGAACATTCCAATACAAAAAAAAAAACTGACTCTTAATGCTGAAGAATTAGATATTCTCTTCAAGCTCCTCCTAATTGTTAAAAGCTCGAATTTAATTAATTCCCGAAGGACAACCGATAATATGTAAATCGATTTTTTCCATCGGGGAGTTTTTTAATTCCGAAAGCTGAGAGGTCGGTGAATATTCACGGGCGTTAATTGGAATCTTTCCAAGAGGACGGACTGTCAATGACGTTAAAAAGGCCCCTTCGGAAGAAGGAACGAGACGAGTAATGAGCGAGACGGCGACTGTGCTGTCACGGATAAGAGGCGAACGAGAGAGAGACGAAAAAAGAAATTCATGCGTAATCAATTAAGTGCGCCGTTGTTGCGCTGTAGTTTCTTTGTACCGACCGCCACTGTAGAATATTCTACTTGTATTTTTTTTTTTTATTCCGTGTGTTTCGGATTAGAATTAATCTGAAGACGGAAGAGGCACACTGGAAATTATGCTAGACGAGGAGCTATGGATAGATTTGAATCCATTCTCGACATAAATTACCGCATTAAAGTGCTGGATGACCGAAACTAAACAGGAAGCCCGGTAATTCTATACTTTTGTAAACGCCAAAAGGGAATCATTAGTGAAATGAAAAAAAAAAGACATAAGAGAATAGTTATTATTAGTTACCAATAGACACACCTGTTCCTGTTGATGATTATCCGTTTTCCTTGGGTTTCCCACGTTTTTCTTTTATGGGCTCAGCAACTTTGCCAATATGTATTGATTGATTATTAAGTTACACATATAGTATCCATGCAAACATACACGCATACATTACATTACATATACAATGACCGCCAAAAGTTGTATAATCGTTATAGCCTCAAACGGAGTTTTGGATATTAAAAATACCCAAACAGACACAATAAATATCTTTTGGTATATTAAATAACTGCCTTTATAGGACTAAATACTACATCTTTTATATCATTTTGCTCTTCAATAATATTATCTACTGAATTTTTAGCATTGTTTGTCAATTATTGTATTGATTTTAAGAGTAATAAATGTTTCATCGAAACGTAGCACAGACTAGTATTTGAACCAAAAACCTGAACAAAAATCAAGTTGCAAACGACTTGGACGTATTACAAAAATAGGTATATTAATATACCGGTGTGAAGTTAGCAATAGGTGCTAGCAATAGATTTTTTTTCGGTGAAATTAATTCCAAATGTAATACAATAGCGTTCTATGAACAAAATCACTTCACACAGCATTGCAAAGAGTGGAACACACAATATTTTTGCAAAATAACGATGTTTCTAACATTTGGAATTATCCCAACTAAATGCACGCGTTGCCGTACATTTTATTTATTTTGACATCGTTCGTCAAATTTGTAGCTTCTATCTTTTGTACCTCTATCGAATTTCGGTGCATAACTGCTAATCCTCCACTTGCTCCTCCCAAACTTTTCTCCTTATTTGCAGGCGCTAGTATTACTGAATATTCTTGAAATTCCTTGGGGAGAGCTATTGTATCATCAACTAGCCAAGATTCCAAGAGACATATTATATCAATTTCTTTCAGGTAGCGAATTTGTTCTCTATCTAGATTGTATAAATTATGTATACCATTTATATTCCAGAAACAGATTTTAATATAGGTAGCTGCGCAGGTCTCAATATCTTGTATAATTTTAGCTTTTCCAATTTTCGATCAAATTTAATTGTTTATAAAATTTGTTAGGAAAATATTGTCATTTTTATATTTTTTTAAAATGATCGTTGGATACCCCTTAACACGTCTGGCAGATAAAATTTGAAATTAAAGTTGACGAACGATGTCAAAATAAATAAAGTGTACGGCAGCGCGTGCATTTGGACGAGTCGATCAAATTTAATTGTTTATAAAATTTGTTAGAAAAATATTGTCATTTTTATATTTTTTTAAAATGATCTTTCGATACCCCTTAACACGTCTGGCAGATAAAACTTGAAATTAAAGTTGACGAACGATGTGCATTTAGGTGCATTTAGTTGGGATAATTCCGAATGTTAGAAACATCGTTATTTTGCAAAAATCTTGTGTGTTCCACTCTTTGCAATGCTGTGTGAAGTGATTTTATTCATAGAACGCTATTGTATTACATTTGGAATTAATTTCACCGAAAAAAAAATCTATTGCTAAAATCTATTGCTTAACTTCACACCGGTTATTAATATTACGTCGCATGACAAGATAATGATTGCCAAGGTAAGTGGGATATTACTTTAAATGGGAAGTAAAGTAGGAAATTTATCGATGACGTTACTCGTATTAAAAAAAATAAGGGTTAGTTTGCCATATCAGACGGTGGAGTTAATAACGGGTCACGGTGATTTTAAATCATATGTATTTAGAATTAGGAGGGTTAATGATTCGCATTGCGAATGTGGTGGGGTAGATACAGAGAGGCATGTTTTATTTGAATGTCCACTCACTGATAAGTGGCGCTTGCGTACGGAAGTTAGGGCACTAGCTAAGAGGCTAAATTTGCCGCGATACAAAACAGGTATTAGGAATAACGAGTCGGACGAATGGTGGGAACTTTTTAATAATGCTAACTTAGTTATATAATTTGTAGGGTAGTACGCATTTATAAATGCATATTTATAAATATGTTATAGATGAATACTCTTTAGTGGTATGAATTAGTGTTAAATTATAGCTTTTAGCATAGTTGAGACATATATGTATATAAATATTCAAAATATAAATCTTCGATTTAATTACTATTGATTATAATAATTAGGATTAAGTTATAGTGAAATGTTAGAATAGGTACTGCTGTTGTTTCATTTGCTTTCAGTTCATTACGTTGATCCAACTTTTTGGTGCTGGAAGAGATAATTCCATAATGTGCGGAAAAACGGAGGCCTACCTGAAAACAACACAGTTATCAACACTGAACATCCTTTCAGTTCAGGCTGCCTCTTCCAAAACCAGAAGGACAATAACAATAATTTGCTGGTTATTAGTAACAAGGGAAGATTTAATTACGTTGAAGGCAATATAGTACAACAGCTATGAAAGAAACCTAGATTTGCACATGCTATTCATAGACATTATTTGAACAGGCGTATGGCTCGATCTCAAGAAGAGATCTAATCGATGCTCTTGGAGATCTAGGTATACCAAATAAATTGATAAGGCTAATGGAAATGACTTTAAAACAAACAAACAATAAAATCTTAATAGAGGGATGTTTTCAGAGCAATCAAAAGTGCGTAAAGATCTAGGACAACATGGCTCACTCTCAACGAACTTATTTAATTTGGTCCTGGAAGCAATTATGAAGAAAAGTAAAATGCAAACAACTGGATTAATTTGTCACCACAAGGGCCAATGTATTGCGTATGCTGGTAACTTAGTATTGTTAACAAGATCATAAGAAGAGCTGAAAAAAGTTTCCCAAAAGTTGATGGAAAAAGCAAATTTATACAGATTACCAATATGCGAAAGGAAAACAAAGTACATGGAAATGAAAGGGGAGATGACCTAGAGTAATAACTACGTAACCTTCAAGGCAGGTGGAAAAGAGTATAAATTTGAAAGAGTAAAGCAGTTCGAGTATTTGGGAAACATTATTAATAGCAAAGGCCAAGAAGACAAGGAGATTAATCAAAGAAGATCAAAATTCAAAAATAAAGCAGCAGAGTGGTCATTATCGAAAATGTTAAAGACAAGGATTACATTCAGAGCAGCCAAGGCACGTACGTATGAAGCAGTTATATGCCCAGTGGTTTTGTGCGCTTGCAAAACCTGGACAACGTCTAGAGCGATTGAGAATAAATAATAGAAATCTGGAAGAGAAAAGTCCTGAAGATATTTGGAGGGGTTAGAGGCCGAGATGAACGATGGATAAAACGAACAAAGACGGAAGTAAGCACTATGTCCGTAAAGTCGACAATCCTATATAAAATCAAGGCTCAGAGAAACAAGTGGCTCGGGCATATCATTAGAATGTCGGAAAATAGGTTGTGAAAGGTGAAGGTGATAAAAAGAGAATAGGTCGCCTGAAGGGAAGATGGTACCAACAAGTAAAAGAAGATGTAGAAAGGATTAGAGTGTGGGACTGGAGGGACGGAGCAAGGAATCGGAAAAGATGGGGAGAGGTGGTGGAGGAAATAGGAGCCAGAGGCCTCCACGTCCTATAACATTGATAGCAGATCAGTAATGAGGCATGAGGCTGCTTCCCATGTCTTGCTCCAAGAGTGAGGTTTTTCCATGGTATTCCCTTACCCCTTGACGGATGTTGATAGATAACTAAAGTCATTCTATGGACGCCAACATGAAAAGACACGGTAGCTAATTAGAGTAGAAACATTTCAATTATTATGGAAACAATACTTAGCCATACTTGGCCTCGTGTAATACCTTTAGGTGGAGCACGAGGTTTAGGATGAATTGTAATTATTTAGCTTTTTAAGCAATAGTGGTCATACTGTGTGTTACTGTGGGGTCTTTATTTTTTACACCCTATTAAAAAGGTTAGCCCAATTTACCCCTACAAAAATGAGGTGCCCAGGAAGACCTAATGGTTGTGTCTTTTAACTATTTTTTTTTGATTTGCTCACGATTTCTGCGCATTTAGTGTATTTAACCCTCGAAAGTATACGTGTGAGCGGATGGCCGATGCAAAGAGATTCTATTTGCCGAAAAACCCAAGATTTAGCAGAAAAAGTAATAGCATTTCAATGATATTAATGACAGTTTCGTAAGAAGTTCCATTCATTACACAAAATTACGCACAGATTTTAAATTGCCTACATGCAAAACGTCTGAGACCTAAAAGTACTGAGGAGATTACAAAAGATCAAGAATTGTAAAAAGAAAAATGTTTATAGTAATGAGCAGAATTAGCAAAATTATTACAGTAAATAGCAGAAATACATGAATTCATTAATAATTTCATACCGTAAGAAGCTTGCAATTCTTGCAAAAGCAAAAGTTTTTTGTCTGCTTAGTCAGTTTCTTCCAATAACTTTTAAAAGCGAACTACTTGCGAACCCAATACACATACTAAAAATGCCATTAAATCAAAACGGTTTATACCCTTGCATTTAGAGAGCTATTTGCACAAAATACTTTTTTATTCAAATTTAATATTAATTTATTATAGTTTTTTTTTTATTTTAAAGTTTAATAACTTAAAATACAAAACAAAAACAAAAATTTAATGGTCTCCTCTATTTTGATCATTAACGAATTAAGATATAGATGGCAGCACAAAATATTCATACTAATAATCAGCAGTTTTCAATATATCTTTAACGAGGACAAATTCACAATTCATCCTTCCTTAGTGTATGGGTTTTCATGAACAACAGGGACTCCTTTAGAAGGAAGTAACCTATCGCGCCACAACTCTCTAAGCGCGGAGCAATCCGTCAATTTTATACAGCATCCTTTATTAGTTTGTATTTACATGTCCAATTTTGGTGTTGTTGTTTTGACTCGCACTATATAAGCCTTGCGACTCTCTTAGATCGACTTCGCATTAATTAGGTTATCGCCTTTATGGGCTTATTAACTGCTAATAAACCGTATTTATTGGTCGTAATTAATCGCTTAATTAGGCTGGATGCATTTAAATAAAATTTAGATAGCCCGTCCGACGAAGCTATTTTCTATCGTTAATTAACTGTAGAGTCCCAATTATCTCGGCGTGTCTCAATTATGTATACACAGTATGATTATTGTCATGTGTGAGATACATTCTTGGGAGGATGAAAGAAATATTATCGTGGATAAGAAAGTGGAATATGTCTTGGTTTGAAACGTGGGGTTTTAGTGTCTATTAGATGATTATATATGATAACACTGTTGATTCTTATAAACATATTATCTAGGGCTAATTAGGGTGTTTAACGGAAATTACCAGCTGATTTTGTATTCAAGATTTAAATACGAAGATAAATATACGAATTGATTTATAAATATATAATGTGGAATCGGGCAGTTAGTTAGTAAGCTCCAAGTCATTCGACAGACAATTCATGATAAATTATTCAATATTGATATTTTTGGGTGATCCTATTTGCTACTATTCCATATCTTTTTATTCCCCTAATTTATATGTTATTTCTTATTATTAATCTGTAATGTTACTTAATCTCAAATGGTGTTTCACAAATCAAGGCGATTTAATAGATTGATATTTACTGTTAATTGATCCTTTTTTTGAGTGTATCTAAGAATAAAGCTCAATATATGTGATAGTTATACGTTTCGGTTTATTTAAACCTCGCCCAAACTAATTATTCTTCGCTGTAACATATACTTTTTTTTGAATAATTTGTTTTAATTTAATTACTGACTAATTACCTTAATCAGTTATTTTTTTTCCTAGTTTATAATTCACATTACATATTTTTTTTTTTTTACTACTCCGTATTGTCAACTTAGTTGCAAATCAATTATACAATAAGCTAGCTAGCAAGCAAATATCAACTATATCTTTTTAAACTAAATACATTGGCTTATGTGCTTATGTTCACTTTGTGTGGAAAATTAGATTGGAATTAAAAACTATTGATATTTTTGAAGCAACAACGCATATATAGTAAGAGACATAAAATCAGGTAGTATTTACTTTTGCAAGAAAGATGTTTTAAACTATTGTATACTGAAACAGCTCAAACGCATACGACACAACAAACAATGGCGGTCAATGACAGAATAGCGGAATGACGGTTAAACAAAAAAAAATCAATACTCGATAAACGATTGACGCCGAATCACTCCAGAAATACACGAAGTCACCGTACCATGATATAATAACCTTGTCACAACGTTGCATTAACCTTTTACTGTTAAGCTTGTCTCGACAATGCAAAGTTAAGCAAGTGACAAGCTTGTCGTAAGCTTACGTGTTATCTGGGCTGTGTATACGTTTATATTTTTTGTAATAATTGCAACCGCCTCACCATTCAGTGTTAATTTGCACAAATGTTTTAAATTCTGGGCTAAAATACGTATGCCATTTGTTATTAATTTACTATTTTGACTCCTTAACTGAGCGTGTTTAACTAGTAGACAGCAGATTGAATAGTTGTAATTAAAGATGTCAGTATGTTTGATTTGATTGTTTATTGTTAGTTTATGAAAACATTATCAAATTCTATATTTAGTTATATTGGTTATAAATGTTAATCCATTTTAATGCTTATATATTCGAATCATTTCTAGTATATTACGTGTTTTTAAATTTTGCTCCTTGTATAAAATTGTTATATTGTCAAAATCAAGTATATGATCTTAAGTTACTTTAAGTTTCCTTACGGTTCTGAGATTTTTGCTATATTTATATCCTTTTATTCATTTTGTAAACATTGTATGGTTTCACTAATATACACACCATTTTATAAACTACGTGTGATGTTTTAATCTTTTCAATTTTTGATTTTAATTTTATTTAGATTTGTTTTTTATTGTTTAAGCTATTTTTTCCTTTATTAATAGCATCAAATCTAAATACTGGACTTGCTAATCTTATTGCTCTGTCAGTTAGACTAATAATAACACTAACTTTTCATGGAAAAGTTTGTGACTTAAAGACTTAAAATTTTGATAACGTCCAAACCATGTTGGTTTAGTATACCATTTAGTTAGAATGTTGTTATTATTTTGAATGACTTCGAAATCTAAAAATGTAATGCCATTTTTTTCTTTAAGTTCAATTGTAAATTTTAAGCTTGAATGATAAGAATTTATTTTCTTGAGTAAAACTGGTATATTTTTTTTCTTCTAATGCGGTTATGTAGTCATCTACATACCTTTAAAAAAAGGTATCATTTCAAAATCTATTTCATTTAAAATTTCTTGTTCTATATATTCTAAAACAATTTGTGCAATAATACCAGAAATTGGTGATCCCATTGCACATCCAAAAATTTATTTTCATATTGTAAATATGTTTGTGTTGTTGTAAGTTCTATTGCATTAATGAATTCCGCTATTGGTATATTTGTAAAATTTTCAAGTAATTGCCAGTTTCTTGTGTATAATTTGTTTTTGCTAGATCTAATTGTGTATTTGTGTATAGGAATATTACATCTAAGCATATTATTTTTAAATTTAGTTTTTAAATTCAACATTGTGTATAAATTATTTAAATTTATAAATAACATTCCTCCTTACAGTTTATATTTTTACATATTTTTATAGCTTGAGAAAGCTTTTGTAATAAAAGGGTGTAGTTACTCATTTCTATATTTATTTTATTTTATGAAAGGACCTTGAAAACTAAGAAATAAAACATGTATACTGGTCAAAAAATGAAATTTTAAAATTTCCAAGATAGTACTGTGTACGTAAATGCAGATATCAAATTATGTAATTTTATAGTGTAAATTTCCCTTTGTAGTTAGTGGTATTTACTAGGTAGATTTCAATCAGAAGTTATGGAAAAAAGTATTCCACAATTGATTATGTAGATTCAATAATTCCATAATGTAAAGTTGGTTACAAACTTCTCAAAGTTAAATTATGTCATTTTACAATGTATCTTATTTCAGTGTGGCTTTCTAACAGATATCTTTTAAATAAAACATGCTGAAAAGTAGAGACCGGATTATATGCAAAGAAAAACTGGAATATATGCGCATATATATGGATCGATTTTTGAGAAAATATCCATAAACCTGGGGCATATATGCAAAAAAATTGCGACAATATGCAAAATTTTTACATAAAATAAATAAGAGCAGAAATTTAAACATTAACTTTATTGCACAAAATTTTTTCACAACATATTTCTAAAACAATTTATAATTAAATGTTTTTCAAAATTGTGTAAAAGAAAGTTTTGTCTTCTATCACAATACATATGTTTCGAAATAGAAAAGCTTCTTTCAACATCCACAGATGTAATTGGTGCATCTTTTAACTTTGCAATACATTCTAAACTAAAATTAAAGTCGAAATCATTTACTCTTTCACCTTCCAAAATTTTTCTTAACTTTCTTCAATTTCAAATACCCCGCATTTTTATTTATCACTTTTTTTAAAATTTATCGTATATAGAATTACCTATTGCACCCTTAACCTTCTTACATAGCATATCAAATTCGTCTATTATTTCGACTGATTCCGAGAGCGACATCCCTTGGGTTTCTAGTTTACCAATGGAACTTGAAACAAAGCTATAATTTGACTTAATATACAAAAGGTTTTGTAGCAATTCTGTTGATGTTACTGTCTTTTTATAGTTTTCTAGAACAATGCAGTCAGCAGTGATTTCTAGAATTACATTTTTTATTCCTTCAAAATTATCGGCGAAAAAATTGCAGCCTCTAACCATGTACCCCATCTCGTAATAATCGGTATATAATAATTCGTAAAGGTGCTTTTAAAAATACTTTTTTGACGTTGCTAATTAAATCATTAATCAAAGGGAATTGATTCCTAATGTCTTCGGCTACACGATTGAACCCATGAGCTAAACAAGTGGTATGAATAATGTTACTATAAAAAAATTTTAAATTTTGCGCGGCTTTTATCATGTATGGTGCAGCGTCGGACAACATTAGTAAATTTTTTTCACAAGGTATACTTCCAGGTAAAAAGAAATTTCATAAACCTTCTTGAACGAATTGGGCAATTGTCACATTATTTGTTTTTTGAAGTTCTTTACAATAAATTAAATATGATTTACCTACAATATCTTCATGAAGAATTCCTATTAACAAATGGGCAATATAACGGCCACACTTATCCGTACTTTCGTCTATCATGATATAAATAAAATTATTCCCTACCAATTGTTGAATTTCTGCTATTGTTTGCTGGTGACAAGATGTGACATAATTTTTTCGTAAGGCACTTTCGTCAGGTATATTATGTTTGCAATATTTTTGCAGAAATGATTTCAAATTAACATTGTTTAATCTTGCTAATAGTATGTTAGACGAAATTAATGCGTTATACAGATCCGTATTATATTCTTTTTGTTCTGAGTTTTGTGAAGTTGATGCTACACATTGACGTATAGATTGCTGCACACATGCGGATCGCTTTAGTTTTTTACATTTTCCAATATGTGATGGAGTTTTAGAGTGTTGATCAATCAGGTATTTTCTCTCAGAAGACACCAACAACAACAATTGTCATTTTGTAGCAAGTTAAAGAATTTAAAAGCAATTGTAAAGCTTTTAGTGAAATTAAACTTACCAGTTTACTGCAGGCTCAACAAAATATTTTGTCGCCATCCTTTACCAGTTCAGGATATGGTTTAATCCATAAAGAAATTTTATTCGCTATACTCATTGTATGTACGCACAGTATTTAAAAACTTAACGCAATTACATGCTGTTTCGCTCAAAGATATTCAATTAATGAATAGTTTATTTGGGAATTAATAATAATAAAAACGTATTTACCACATCCCTTCTGCTAGGCGAAATTAAACACGTGCAGTTCTTGGAAAAAAAAAGTATTAGAGAAACCAATGTAAAAGATTTATCGTTCTGAGAATTGTCGGTTGTCGATCTACATTAGGAATTACTAGGAATTTTTACTAATAGAAAGGATAAGAAAAAGCTTAAATATGCAATATATGCAGCTTTTGTAAAAATATGCATAGAAATGCCTAAATATGCAATATATACTATACTAATTAGCGCTAATATTAACTTCAATTAGGGTAATACGTCTACATATAGACTATAATTAAAGATACGCAAAAAATAAAAGATATGCACTTTGCATATAATCCAGTCTCTACTGATAAGTATCAAAACTTGCTTAGAACATAACGTGCAATTAAAAATCTCTATCTGCACCCAATCACTGCTTCTATACGACGCAATTTGATTTCTCTACACTAAAATGTTAAAACCACCAACTCCCAAGTTCGGTATCCTTATCTGCCAAAGCTAACTAGCTGCGCCGGAGCTCCGAACAGGCGCGTTCCGAGTTATAACCGACTACCGACCTCTTGCGGAGAACGTTAAAAATAATTAGGGAGCGCTATCTGAGACGCGGTGACATGGAATGTTAATGTTTCTGAATTAGTAAATTGTACGTTATGCGTTCCGTTTCATATATTTTTTTTCTTCTTCTTCTTTCTCTTCTCCTTCATGTTGACCTCGTTGTTACCCCGCACGGAGAGTGAGATACCACCGCGTACGCTTAGATTATGCGTGCGTGTTTAATTCGAGCGCTGTCATAAAATGGAGAAGGAAAGGAGAGAGGAAAAAACGGCCGCTTACAAATTTATTGCTGTGTATATCTGCGTTTCTTGCTTGTTTTTAGCTCGGTGTTCGTTCTCTCTCGCTGTGTGTGTCCCGACGTTGGATAAAATGGAAATAAATGGGAAAGAAAATTATACGTGCTTTTTGTGTTATAAATATACGCAAACAAGGTTATGGGAGTTTTATGCACGTTTTAGAAACAGTCGGATATGAAAAACAAAATACAAAATGTAGCAGGGAGATAGATATCATAATAGATGTTTTCCTTTCTCTTTATAGAAAAGACAATCGCGTGTATTCCAGATCATAAACATTTTAGTGATTATCGTTAGATTTTTTAAGCGATGCGAATTAATTAAAATCAATAGGAAGTTTTTTTTTAAATATATCTGTAAGTATACCTACTCTAGGGTCTGACCATAATTTTTTGAGATAAAATTGTTGTTGTGAAGTTGTGCCAGAAAATTGAAAAAGAATACTGGTTTGCTCTTTTTTGTTATGTTGGCGCAAAAACATAATTTCTGCACTCAGAAAACGATAAATGTTACATTATTCAAGTTTTGCTCAGTTTAACTATATTACAAGATTAAATAGAGTAAAAGCGGCGGATTTGTTGTGAGTCTATGATTGGTCATATAGATAATTGCAAATTAAAAGTTCTTTTCAATTTTTAGATTTATGATTTATTCACTACATGTTTCGGTCTAAAATTAAATCTTCTTCAGCTATTAAATATCGTCAAAAACTACTAGCGTAAAACTTAATTGTTTTATAATAGGAGACTAATATTCAATTATTTTTGTTATGTGCAAAAGTTCGTTTGCGCGTATCAGTTTTAAAAACCTAACCTGCGGTTTACTTTCGTGATGGGAGTATTCGAATGCAAAACGGCAAATTTTTCGATTCCGGACTGTTCTCGGGACCACTCGAGAACTCATGAAAGTATTCGAATACTCGTTCTCGGTTCTCGTACTCAAACGCGCTGAGTCTTGAATTCGAATAAAAATATTCGAATACATGTTCTCGGATGTCAGTTATCGGTTCTCGTATGTTAATTCTCGGTTCCAATAAGAGCATTAATTTTTTTTTGAATGTGTCATTTAGTTAAATAAATAGAGTCGATGGTTTTCTTTTTATTTTTTTTTTTTACTTTTTATAAATTAGTATTATCAGATTGGCACTACTACAAACACTATTGGAATTTAGAGGTCATAAATTTTAAAATTTACAGTAATTTTAAAAAAATATCCAAGTCACTGAAGTTAACTGAAACCGGCCTGATTTTCGCGGGATTTCTTTGCCTATCTCCGCAATTGGTAAATGTTTTCTTGTGCTTGCTCCAAGAACTCTAGGGCCATCAACGTTACTGCCGTGCGTTTCCTCTACACTTTCCTCTAAGGGACTCTGGTTTTTTTTTTAATTTGCAGTGTTCTCGAAAAACTTTAAGTCCTTTTTACATAAAATACATGTTGCAAATTTATTATCGCCGGATTTTTTGAAAAAGTTCCACATTTCTGATTTCTTTGAGCCTAGTTTCATTTTATGTTAAAATCAGAACATAAAGCATACATAACTTTCCTGACACAGAGCTAAATCTAAACTGTTAATGAATAGGTACTATTTTTAAATGGCAAAACAAAACAGCTCTAAACAATTGTGGTATAAATTTTTACGATTATTTTTCTTTTGCGGTAGGACACGTATTCGAATGACCTATCATTACTTGCAGGTACTTATAATGCCGGCTATGCATTCCTGAAAACAATATCGTGTAAACAAACATTATTTATTTTGTTGTTTCGCAGTTTGATATTTTAGAGAAACAGTTTTAGTGCAAGTAATTCAATAGATTTGCATAGGTTGTAAAATTTAATTTAAACATATTTCCTATAATGTTGCTAATATACTAATATACATTCAGAAAACTTAAGAAATAAAATGGTTCACTCTAACCTACATTTTTATTTAGACAAAGTTCTATAGTTATAAGGAAAATTTAAAATTTATAATGGAAAAAACTAATTTAGAATTATAGATTGAATTAAAAAAAGTTAAAACAGTGTTTAAAAATTACATAAAAGTATACCTATCTAATTTATTTAATAAGTTAAAAAAAAATAATGTGATAAAAAAGAAACTAATGGTGTCCCACTCAAATGAAAATAATAAATAATAAACCGATTAGAACTTAAAAGCACGATTTCGAAATCTGTTTTCGAGAATGCATCGCCAAATTCGCCGACAGAACTATATGTGCAGCCGAACACAATTTAACAAGTATTCGAATACTTACTAAAGTTCTCGAGAACAATGTCGAGTCGTAAACTTTGCCATCGGTATTCAAGTGCTCAAGTATTCGACTGAATGTCTCGATTCTTAAAAGTTCTCAATTCTAAAGTATTCGATTCTTAAAAGTATTCGATTCTGCCCATCACTAGTTTACTCACCACCAACGCCAATCTTTTCTCGGAAATATATTTTTTACACTGGAAGAATATTTTTGATAGTACTTAAACGCGAGGACTGCTTAATTAAAACTATATCCATGTATTTGTTGCAAAAAACTAATTTCATTCAGCGCGTGCACTGCAAAAATTGCATACCACAACAAATATTTGAAAGAAGAAACACGTATTTTTGTGCTAAACAATAAGGTTAAACATTTCCGAGTATTTAGATTAAAATTACAAACTGTTGAGAATATACAAGTAGAAGAGTTGTTTGACACAACAACCACGCAGAAAAATGCACCAATAGAAACCCCTGCTATGGACCTGGTACATACATTCTCTATTACTTATTTTCTAGGATCGAATGTTACAGCTATGAAGAATAAATAAAATTATTAGTAAAGCTCATAATAGATATAAGAACACTGAGAGAAATGAAATGGTTATTTTAACATTTTTCGTAGTGTCACGAATTTGAGCATTGATTTAACCATGTTGCATTTAAGTGAATCATATGCACCTATTTGAAACAAACATATTTATATTGTTGCACATTTAGAGTAAATTTAACAAGATTATAGTGTTCAGGCGTAACCAATATTTTATCTTGTTGGTTTAATCCCACAAATTGTCGATTTGGCATTTGAAAAAGGTGTTCTTTAAATATTTACTATCGGTGTTAAATCAATGAAATGTAATATTTCATACTATTACATATAGGTGATCGCACATGCGTATAGTCAGTCAGTATTCAACCTCCGTAGCAATAAGACCTATGCTTGTAAGTTTCAGTAACATTAATATTGAATAATAAAGATAATCAAAACCCATCGCGCAGTATATGTATATAACATGGCGCAGTCAGAATAAAAAGCAAACAAAATACAAAAAAAAATCAGTGAAAGGAAGAAAAAGTGCAACAAATTATAAAAAAAGTGTCAGAAAGGAACAAAACAAAATGGAGAATATATCTCAACCCGAGAAGATGAAAATGGAGGGCGACCTAGTAAAAAATTGGAGGCAATTCAAAGAAGATTGGGAATTATATTCTACCGCGAGTGGTTGCAGTGGGAAAACAGCCGAAATACAAGCAGCGACGCTGTTACACTGTATAGGAAAGGAAGTTCGAGAAATTTTAAATAATATTGAATTTACGCTGGAAAACACATCGATCGACAGCCGGATGCAGGAGCAAGACAGAAGACGCGTTTCACCCAAGGGCCGCACAAGGATGGAAGATCATTGGAAAGAGATGTCCAGCAAATTCAAATAAAATCGTTTGTAACGGATTCGAACAATTCTCGAACAGGTCGGTGTACATGTTGTAATTTTACGCATGCGCAAAACAGTTGTCCAGCTTATGGTAAAATATGTGATAAATATAATCCTAAAAATCATGTTGCCTCTAATTGTTTAACTAATCGATTAATATGATGATTAAGAACCAATTCCATTGAAAATAATGATTATTTGGTGGGTAATATTACGAAATCGGTAAATGCTGATAACGAATTTTGATTAAATGTTGTTATTAATGATTTATTATGAAACGTTAAATTGTACTTTCCTTTCAAATGTATGAATAAAACCTTTGCAATTTTTTAGTTATGTTATTAAGCTAATATAAATTTAGTATATAATGCCGTAAACGTTTTTCTTCTATTACCTACTATAGTCTTCCTAAGTAGGCAATATATAGCTATGCGTTGCTATCAATGGCCTAATTGCTGAATGTGAGTATATCTCTGTTTAATACATTAATGATACAGAAATCGATGGATCCATCGATGAAATTAAAAACTCGCCCGATCAGTAACGTGATTTTAAGCAAAATCGAAAATGGTTCCACTAACAAGAAAATCTTTTTCGTATAACCACCTAAAGGTATTGAATTACATGTAAATAGTCATTCGATGGATACTACAGGTAGGTTAAATGAAACAATATAAGTTTTGAATCAACATTTTATACTGTTAAATCGATATTATAAAATTATAGAGACAATTATTACTTCGTGTAGCTACAACAAGTAACTGTGTTGGGATAATGTTGTTGTATTATTCAATTAGCAGGTAGGAATTGTTGATGGAAAATTAAGAACATATTCAAAGAATCGCGCGTAGTCTGTTTCTTTATAACATTTATTATTATTCAGTTAATTAACGCAATTTAACATTCTTTTACGTATTGTATTAACACTGAGATATCATTGCTCATATTGAAAAAGAAAAAAGTGTTCAATACACCATTTTATTAGTTAATACAACACTTTTTTTCTCTCGGTGAATATTGCAAAAATGTGATATTGTCATTCCAAATATTAATTTTATTTGGTATTAATACAAACTTAATAAAATTTTTATTAAAACCATTTTTCTCACAAGGGAACACCGGCGGGTGTCCCCCTCCGATTTCGATGAAACTTAACAGATCGAAAGAGTACCTTAAAATAAGAGACACGTATTTTTTTTATCGGCGTATCCGCACGATTTTGGGTACAGCCCCCTCCAAAGTTTGGACGATTTTTCAATTTTTGCAAATATTTCCTAAATTATAACAGATATTAAATTTTTTTCTTAACATAATTTGCAGCATATTGCATGGCCCTAAGGATGGCGTCGTCCGTATCCGCAAAAAGTTAATAACGGGGGACGGGGTACCCTGTACCCCCCATTTTTTTTTACATTTTTTCTTTTTCTTATTCATTAAAAGAAGGCCGATTTTGCATAGAATACGATGATGTATAACAAGTTTAGATAATTAATAATTGTAAAAATAGAAAAATAATAATACAGCTTGAAAATTAATAAACTTGTCTATTGATACAAATCAAATGAACTATAACAGAAATAAGTTTTTATCCTTAACATAATTTCCAGCATAATACATGGTCTCAAGGTAGATATCTTCATAAAAAGCTAATAACGGGGGACGGGGTACCCCACACCCCCGCATTTTTTTAATAATAAGTTTATTCATTATTCATCAAAAGAAAGACTACTATTTTTAGTATTAAAGGAGTCTACGAATACGTTTGGACCTCGAGTTGCGCAATCATTGTTTCGACCTGTAAATGTGTATATTCTTCTTCGGTATCTGGTAAGCTCACTTCAAATCATTTCAAAACCTGGCTAACGGATGTTTTTCTCTCGAATACCGGGCCAAAGAGTGTCCTTTTGATTAATTCTTGGAGTGGGCATTATGTTGCCGAATTTCAGCAATTAGTGCCAAAAGACAAAACTTTGAACATTTTAAATATATCAAAAAAAAACGACAACGATAGTACAACCTCTAGATGTATATGGTTTTAGATTGTGGAAAAATTTTGTTAGAACTTTTTCGGATATAGTGATTCTTATGAACTACGACATAGATTTACATCAGAGAAATAATATTATTAAGTTGCAATCCCTAACCTATAATCAGTTTTCTTCCCCAAGATTTTTCGACGTATTCATGTACTCGTGGTATAAGAGTGGATACGTTGAGGAAGACCTGGCCCTTTAAAATCCTGTAGAGTTTTGTTTAACAAAGATGCGCAGTCTACACCCTTGTGTAGTATTTGCAATAAACCAGCTATTGTGCGGTGTTCATGGTGCAAACAAAATCTGTGTTTTAAACACTTTTACACAGACTATCACTACTGTAATACTTACATAGCTTAACTACTGTATGTATATTAATCTTGTTCGCTATTGCAATACATATATACCAATAATCGCATTACAGTATGCCATGTATTTAAACATTTATAAGCATTATAATGTTTTTCTAATTCTGTTCTATTGTTTCCGAAATGTTATAATCGTTACAAACACATTAGTTATATTTATGCTCCATTGAATACTTACATTACACCTACATTGCACGAAAAACTTGAAATAAATAAAAAAATATATATGTATGTACTATTTAATCCTCGTCCTGTGTAGCAAATTTGTTCATATATAAGCACTAAAGGATTATGGTATTCTAAGAATGAATAACATTTTATTAAGGAAATATATAAAACGCAGTCACTGACTGCAGTTGATAAAACGATTTATATGTATTGCTACCACCGATAAAAGTTTCGTATAGTATGTAATATAAGTTAGTAGGCATAGAAAGGTCTGACCATAGCTTGTCGAGTAGATACAATTCTAAATTACGAAATATATAAGTAAGGAGAGCAGCGGAGTAACGATAACAAATAATTGTTGTTAATGTACTATATTATTATTATTACAATTATTTTATTATTAATCCTTCAATTTATTACCATTGTTTCTATGTAAAAGCGATCTTTTTTTGATGAATAATGAATAAATTTATTATTAAAGAAATGCGGGGGTATGGGGTACCCCGTCACCCGTTATTAGCTTTTTATGAAGATATCTACCTTGAGACCATCTATTATGCTGGAAATTATGTTAAGGATAAAAACTTATTTCTGTTATAGTTCATTTGATTTATATCAATAGACAAGTTTACTAATTTTTAAGCTTTATTATTATTTTTCTATTTTTACAATTATTAATTTTCTAAACTTGTTATACATCATCGTATTCTATGTAAAATCGCCTTCTTTGATGAATAAGAAAAGAAAAAATGTAAAAAAATGGGGGTACGGGGTACCCCGTCCCCCGTTATTAACTTTGCGAATACGGACGACGCCACCCTTAGGGCCATGCAATATGCTGCAAATTATGTTAAGAAGAAAATTTAGTATCTGTTATAATTCAGGAAATATTTGCAAAAATTGAAAAATCGTCCAAACTTTGGAGAGGGCTGTACCCCAAAATCGTGCGGATACGCCGATAAAAAAAATACGTGTCTCTTATTTTAAGGTACTCTTTCGATCTGTTAAGTTTCATCGAAATCGGAGGGGGACACCCGCCGGTGTTCCCTTTTAAGTCATAGTTCCCCACCAGTATGAAAAGTCATAAAATTAGTTTTTTGAGTATCTACTTAAGGCTACATTATTGGCCGAGAACCACGCATGGAGTCTATCCATAACATCGTTTGCTCTTTCCACACACAAATGTCATCAGATATCAATAATGAAATATCATCTGCATACATAACAAACAAACAATCACCCAAAAAAAAAAATCACCAATCGGCCTGTTATAATTTCTATTATTTACTTTCTAGGATCGAATACCACATCTATAAATACAATTTTTTGTTAAAACTTCTAATATAAAAATTATTTCAAAAATATGATACTGTCATTCCAAATATTAATTATATTTGATATTAATACACATTTCTTACTGAAAAAAAAATATTAAAGCTATTTTTCTCAGTGCAGAAAGAAAAATAAGATGTTTGTCCACCACTTTACTTCCAGTAAACTTAATAGAAAATAACTTTTTAAACATCTATAAATTGCATTATAATTTCTCAAAATTAAACGCTGAAACGTATCAGCACGACATGGGGAATGTTTAATTAATGAGGGAAAAATATCCTCTACGGCGTATGTGTGCGTGAAACGTCGTGGCACGACCGCGCCGTCGGAAACGTACAAAACAGGCACATGACATCCAAGGCGATAAACACAGCTGTCCCCGACGGTCTCTTTATCTGGCGACGTAATTGTCTAAATTGGGCGGAGATAAAAACCCGTCTCTTTTCGAGCGTTAATTTACATGTATTATTATCCAAAATGCGCTGGGGAAAACTTTGTACTTATATCCGTATGTGTATATGCGAGGGCGTTCTATATAATTCTACCGTGCTGGGGGAGAATTATAAAATATATCATTTGCATTTTTCCCATTAAACGAGCACCGGGTTCCGAAACACTTAATGTATGGGGACCTGCATATGAAATATGTTTGGTATCTCTTTTAAGTACAGGATGATTAGTGAGGGACAGGATATCGGAAACATTAACAGACTGTTGTGCATACCATTTCGAAAGAAATGTACATAATTTATCTTTTACCCTTTTTTATATCGGATGATCTGGAGTTATTGACCGAAAAATACTGATTTCCCAAAGTGATCCATCAATGGTTTGTATGAATGAATATAGCGTTATAAAAGCATTGCTAGATAACAACTGTATCTTTGTTTTCTTTCTTGTTTTATGTATTGTATAGTACTTCGTCTTATCTAAGTCTTTTTGAAAGCTATTTATTTTTTGTTGGAATTTAGTGTAGATAAGTTTTCTCAAATTTCATAAAATTTGTGTGTTAAATAAATATTAATTAACTACTATTAATTACATTGGTACCAACAGCAAACACTTAAATTATGAGATTCGCTGGACACGCAGAATTGCAGATTACACATCTATTGACTGCAGTAGCGCACCAACGGAGTAAAGTAATTGCGGTGATACAATTTTTGCGGGATATACAGGGTTGGGATAAAGTATGGAACCAAGCAAATATCTTTAAAACGAAGAGGATGGTACTGGCGAAACTTTGCAGATAAGTGTAAGGAAATATAATACATCTGATGTTGATTTTGTTGTTGTGACTGTACTTTTTTTTATTTAAACGGAACACCCTGTATATTTTTGCAGGTTATAATAGACCTTGTTTTTGCGAATTCGACCATACTAGTTTTAGCACCATTATCTGTAAATAATGGAGAGATAATTAGTTCGGCAAAATGTCAGTGGGGATGACACAGTAAGTCCATAGATCTCAGTCACAACCCGAAGCCACAGTATATAACAGTAAGGACATGTTCGCAAAAATCCATTGTTCTTGAGTGGTCCGTTTTGAATGACCTTCAAGCCCAGCTGCCATTTTGTAAAGCTGTTGCCGGGAATTTTCAAACGTGTAGAATAACATATTTTAAAGGAAGTAGAAAAATAGATTCAAAAAATACACAAATTTATGCGTTTTTTATTTTGATGGAAATATTTATGAACAGTTTATAGTAACAGAAAACACGATTCCAGTAAAATAATGTTTGATTAAGTGATACATATATTTGCAAGTGTTTTACGCTAATTATGTTCATATTCTTTTCTTTTTGTGAAATAAGTCTTTGTTTATATTTTTATAGTGTAAAATATTCTTCCAGGAATAAATATGTCGTGGTTCTTTCTCAAATAAGTTAATAAAAATGCAACAGCATCGGTGGAAGGGGACTTTCAAATTTCTGACACGAATACACAATAACTTTTAATTAGGGTTCAAGAGTTATGACTATATCGATCTGTGCGATACAAAGATTGTTTCTTTCTATTCGACTACTTCATTTCTAACATCCGACCCTGCACTGGTTTGTCAACAATAATGTCCGGGGGTGCACAAGTGGATAGAGTTCAGATGTAGACTATATAATATCGAATTGTCTGTAATTTGAATAAATGTGATCAAAATTTATACCAGTAGAACGCAGTTCAAACCAAAATCACATTATTTTAAAAAGTGAACAAAAAATGAATTAAGTTAGTTACTGCGATAAATAGCAATCTAGCTTAAAATGTGTATCTAACAAAGAAATTGATTTAATGTGACCTAGGAATCTCTGCACAACGATAATAGTTCTTCTTATTCATGTACTTTCTTAATTCTTGTCGTGTCATATATATTAAATTCATTCGGAATCCCAAGAAACTGTGACCATTGTTAGCATCAAAATTTATTTTGCGAGAGTGACTGACACTACAACATGATACCCACTGGTGTCTTCTTTCACGATTATTTGAGTTATTTCATTTAAACCTAACAATATAATACATAAGAAAGTATGTAAATGTTATGGCCACTGGCCACCGATCTTACCTTTTACACAAGAATATCATAGTTCATTAAATGTTTTTAAAACTGCAGGGGTAATTCAAAACTAATAAAATACGTAAAATAAATAAATAAAACAAGTAAATCATATAGATTAAACGGATGAGTAAACTAATTTGTGTAGATACGAATGTAAACAATAACAAACTGCCATTTTGGGAAGCTGTTGTTTGTGTGAAGTTAGGTTTAGAAATTTGGACCGCTATAACTCCTCTCTTGTCCTTACTCAGTGTACTCTGGTCAATGTAATTCGTTGAAAGAAATTGTATGAAAAATCCTTGGTTACGTGGGGTTGTTGATGAAAAGTCTTAGAAAAGCTGTGTCATTTTCTCATCAAATATAAATGAATTAAACCATATAGCTGGGGTATATCTGGTATCGAAGGGGATAAATTCACAAATTTGGTGTTTACTATATCTGGGTACTTGTTCTACATGGGAGGGTACTTGTTCTACATGGGAGTGTGCATGTGGTTGCTGTTCCGAGTCTAATTATACATCCTGAATGTAACGAAGGAGGTGAATATACGAGCGAATCTGGATTGTCACTACAAGGAAATCACATTCGGAGGTACTCTGGCGTCTGTATGAACCGATAAACGAGGTATCTGGTCAAAGCATTGTTTAAATTATTGTATAAATGAATGTATAACTTCTATAATATTTTGAGGTTATTATTTCGTATGAGATTAAAATTCTGAGCTTTTATAAGTTGGCAAACGTGGCTGGTGGTTTTCTATTCTCTTATGATAGCGCGGGATATTTTAAAAGTTCCTTTTTGAATTAAAGAATCTAAATTATACTGGATAATTGATAATACTTGTTTGAAAATCCCAAATAACTATACTCACCTTGAGTAAGAGCTCTCATTCTATTTATTTGTTTCTGATATAAACTTATTAATAAATTGTACATGTTATTAATGATTATACTGTTTTATTAATGGAATTGTATTGTGTCTATCATTGTAGGAAGGTATCTGCAAAGAAAAAGCAGATTTAATTAGAAAGTTATTTATTTTCCTTTTCCGTAAAAAAACATTAGCCGGGAAAATTACAATAATATATATAAACAGTTGGCTCTATTGGTACATATCCAGATCAACTAAAAACATCTACCATTGCACCGATCTTCAAAGATGGTGATGAAGCAAATATTGCAAATTATGGACCGATTGCACTAGTATCTATTATATGTAGCTAAAGTCCTTAGAAATACATAGGTGTTTGTATGCGTGAAAACAATATAGTTTTAAAAAATATACTAAAAAAAATTTCTTAGTGTAAAGAATTCTTTGTATTTTTATATATATTTATACTTTCATAAGCACATACATACATGCCGGCATTTTTCACGAAAACTCACAACGATCGACATTCCCCATCTGCACTTGTTTCCGCCATACTAATCGTAACACATCCAGAACAACACCGTTCACCCCACAGAACGGGACGCAGCTGTTCCCTTTCTACTTGACTTGACAGGGCGCAAAGCGGGTTTAATATTTCGTTTCCAGTTTCGAGATTATCGGGCGTCAGTTTTAAGTTTCCCTCGAGCTCTCAACCGAGAGCGGTCGGGCCCAGAATTTCGCCCAGTCACAGTTTTAAATGTGAAATATGCGGCCGTGTAGATTGGGTGAATGGGTTTCGAGAAATCGTCATTAAGGAGGGCCGTCGTAGATGATTGTCACGTTCTCCAGAGCCGAGATATCGCCAGATTTGGTCGATAAATAAAAATTAATTGGCAGTTCTCCAGTTTCCTGGTAATAAATTCGGTTTACTGATTTCCAACGTTCCTATGTTTGGATATTTAGATGGATTAGATTGCTAATCTTGTGCGTGTCTACTTATTTTATATAATCTGATCATAATAAACTTGGTTAATCGGGATTTCCTATCCTTCAAATGACTGGAATTATTATGGAAATAAAATTATTTTAGAAATATTGCTTTAGTAGAATGATATTGTAAAATAAATCTACCGAACAAATATTTTTAAATAATTTAAAATCTTATAAATAGGCAGATAATTGAATATATAGGTAATTCAAATACTTGCCATAAAATATTATTTTACTTATAAGTTTGTTTGCCCTTTTTATGCACTACCTATTGATTGGATATTTTTATTGAAATATAATTAACTACGCCAGTAATATATTCTTTTCTATTTCGCATATACAATGAGTACTTTGTGTTTTGTGGAAGAACAGTATCATAAAGTTCCTTTTTGTGGCACTGTTTGTGGTGATACTTTATGGGAGGTTGGTAATGTAACTCGTGTATTGACATTTCACGTTTGACATTTTTATTATAGCCTTTGCATGGATCTTACGCATGACACAGAATCTTGTCACAGCATGGCAATATGAAATCCATTTTAAATAATAAATAATTGATAATTGATGCAAAATAAAAAAAAGTAGTATTAAAAACAAGTGTTACAATGACTGTTGTAATAATCGTACACTGAATCACCTATACTACAACAAACGCCATTGTAATACTAGTGCTTTAACATACTTTTCTGAATTGGTCTCTTATTTAATACATAAGTTGCCTCACATTATAGACATAAGTAAATTGACAAGCATAGACATACGTATGTGGTAATCTTACGACTAACTATTTAATAGAATCGATTAGTAAATTGTAAAGGTTCCATCTTTATTTGGAATTACGCGTACAGATAAAAATATCATAAATTTAAATTATAAAATAAAATAGGGGTCCAAAATCGGTACCAAGAATAATACATTGTGTAGTTCATCAATTTATTAAAGATAAAACCTTTATTGTTATTATTACACAAAATTGATTAAGCTATAAAAAATGTTCACAAAACTCATAATCAAAGTTGTACTTAGTAGATGATTTTAAATTATCGCAGTACGGAACTGTAATGAAAGAAATATGAAAGTATTTTCCTAAGAACCTCGCAAAAAGCCTTGACGTAAAAATAGTGTGAATGATAACGCGTTTGATGATTAGAAAGTGAACATAGAGGAGTTGGTAAAACACGATGATGATTCTTCTCTAGAACACATTCTTAGCCGTGGTATGTCGAAGGATACGTAATTAATTTAAGTTTTTTTGGTGTCTAGTAATTGTAAAAGCTTTAGTTAGGATTTTTGTGTTTATTAATTTATATTCCTTGTTTGGTTTTTCGAGACAGACATCTTATGTTTCCTTCATAATCCGTTTCATGTAGGGGGAAAGCGGTCAAGTAGTCAAAGTAGTGATTAACAATATTAGTAGATATTGTTAATCACTAGTTTGGTATTAGTTGGCTGATTAGATCGAAGAAAAACGAAGTAAATTAACTAGTGGACGCAAATCTTAATGTACTTACTTTTCATCGCTTCGGTGGATCAATTGGAATTAGTCTTTTATTTAACACTTTTAATAACAACAGTGATTTTGTCACTAGCTTCCCAACTTTTGTTATTAGTTGGTTGGCCACACTTTGCTGTCATTTCTCGGCTTTTATGTTAGTCCTAACCTTACCATCTATCCATGTGGTTCTCCGTTAGATTTTCACTTTACATTGTAATGTTTAGTTGTGTTGAGTATGTATACTCTTAAATTTAAAGTGTATTTTAGCTAGCTTAAGATTTTTGCAAATAATCAGGTTTTAAACTATTTTTAAATAATTTTTCAGTAATTTTCATCTTACTATAATACTATTTGTCTTGAACAAGTATTAAATTGATTGCGCAAGCTAAGACGGATAACAAAGAATGTCATTCGTTCTTTATTGGCTGCAATAATACTTTCTTCCAATTAGATACAAAGTTCAAACCGTTCATTTCCACCTCGACCACAAGAAGAGACAGTGAGTCAGTGGCGACACCGATAATTTACCGCCACACAACTGACAATATCCCAGTTCCACAAAAAAATTAACCAAAGCGTTTCAGAATAAAATTATGTATCATTTTTCATTCATTCACCTCTACTTGTAACGAGCTTTGAATAATCCTAAGATTATATTCAAGAGAATCCTGATGGAAGCCTCCTTGTGGAGAACCAATTATCTACGATTTGAGCCCACGATTTCTTTGAATCCGGACTTATTGTGACGCAGTTTGCTATACATAGATATTCATTTGTGCGTCTCCTCCTAAAAATAGAAAGTGTAAAACATTTATGGGAATATGAGAATATTTTTAATAACGGCCACCATTTACTGATTAATCGATTTTTTTTCCATATAATTCAAACTCAAATTGGTATACTCGATTCAGTATAATTTGTCAATATATTTAACACAAGAAAGGCCATTATGGATACGTCGTAATTATAGTTTACAATATGTGTTTGATAACTAACTGTAACTGTAACAAATGGAACCAGAGAACATAAACACATTGATTTGCCAAGACTTTCTGGATTCTGGATTGTTGGTTGGGAAGGGTGGCTAGCCACGCGCACTTAGGCCACTCTAACCGGGCCCATTGTGCTACCTTCCCTAGGCGGCGTCACTCACCGGCAGCCTACTCGAGCCAACCCAAACGAAGGATGAACTCGAGCAGCGCAGCATGCGAGGCGCCACCAAAGCTGGCCATACTGGGCCAGAACTCCCCCAGGATGGAACCTCTAAGTTGGCCAGCGCCGGACAGTCACATAAGATGTGCTCCGGTGTCTCTTCCTCTAGGTAACATGCACGGCAGTGTGGGCTGCTAGTCAGTCCCATGCGGTGCATGTGTTTATTAAGTTTGCAGTGGCCAGTCAATAGCCCCTACAACTTGACGTAGTTTACTGCGAGAAAGCTGCAGACAGTATCTCGCTGTCTTAGGCGACAGCCTGGGTATGGCTTTGCGCGCCTGACAGCAGGTGGTTATGGATGCCCATCTCTCTTTGTGTAGAGTAGTGGTCCACTGGTTTATTAGGTATTGAGTGTAGCCGAAGAAATGGAAGAACAGGCTCCGGTCCCACGTAAGGAGAAACGAACCCCGTCCAGCCAACTTATCGGCAGCCTCGTTTCCCAGATTACCTTTATGACCTTTAACCCATCTGAGTACCAAGTCATTATCAATGGCGATCGCTTCCAAGGCACTATGACACTGAAGTATCGCCCGAAGCGATCTTATAACTACTAAGGGCTTTAAGGGCAGCTTGACTATCACTGTAAAGGACAATGCGTCGTCCTTAATGCCCTTGCTAAAATTTCTTCGGCCCCATGCAGGATCGCCAAAACTTCCGCTTGGAAAACCGTAGCGACCCTACCTAGTGCCAACTCTAAGTTGAGCTTGAGGTCTGGAGAGAAAACTCCCGCACCTGTCCCTGTTTTTGTCTTTGATCCGTCTGTATAGACAGCAATCGAAGGCAGTGATTCGACGCAGGGGTCGACATGAACGCGGTAGTGTCTGCCGAAAGCAAACACAGGAGGCACACAGTCCTTCGCGGCACCAAGAAGAGGCACTTTAGCGACACCCCTCATGGATGATGCGCACGTGGCCGCGACCCCCCCACTCCCGATCAGAAGACCCCGGGACCGTAACCTTATAGCCGCTCTAAAAGCAGTCTCCTCACGAACATCCAGGGGAGGGACACACAGGAGGGCTTCCATTGCCGCCGTCGGCGTAGTGCGCATTGCCCCTGTAATGCTAAGACATGCTATGCGCTGCACATGCATCAGGTCATTCCTGGCTACCACTCGTCTCACCCTTAGCCACCAGACGAGGGCACCATAAGTTAGCATGGGCCTAATTATGGCAGTGTACAGCCACAAGGTAATTTTCGGGGAGAGTCCCCAAGTCCTACCCAACACGCGGCGACACTGCCAAAAGGCCTTACACGCTTCTCGGCTTTTGTTTTGACATGTTTGCTCCAGCTCAGTTTTCTGTCAAAAGTGATACCCAGATACTGACTTGTCGCGAGAAACCGAGAGCAGTGCCAAACAGTTGTGGTGGGCGGAGTTTTCCCACCTTTCTTTTGTTTAGTAAAGAGTACCATCTCTGATTTATCTGGGTTTACAGAGAGGCAACGTTCTCTACACAATTTTCGAGAGACCTTAGAGCAGTCTGCATCAAATCGCAGAGCACGCTCTCAAATCTTCATCAATGAGGATCGTAATATCGTCCGCATATGCAATTGTGTAGAAGCCAGATGCGTTCAGCGCACGAACGAGGTCATCTACCACAAGGTTCCACAAAAGTGGTGACAAGACGCCTCCTTGGGGACAGCCCCGATCTACGCGCCCCTCACCCTGGCACCTCCTACACTTATTCTATTGCCCTTTGCTCTAACATACAGTGTAGCCATCCTACAAGGGCCGGCTCAACACCGTGTCTGGCTAGGGCACTGACAATGCTGTTGACTGAAGCTTTATCAAAAGCTCTTCTATATCTAGGAATACACCCAGGGTAGACATTTTATTGTCCAGCGATCTCTCTATCCGCCGCACCACAGAGTGGAGGGCAGATTCGGTGGACCTTCCCGGGATGTACGCGTGTTGGTTTGTGTGAAGTGGATACAAAGGTAAGGCCCCTCTCTTATATAACGGTCGCACAGTCGTTCCAAAGTCTTCAGCAGAAAACTGGTCAAACTCATCGGCCGGTATGATTTAGCCAAGGTATAGTCGGAACGCCCTGGCTTGGTATGAAAACCACTCTTATTTCCCTCCATTCCTCAGGTACGTACCTCCAAGCAATGCACCCCTGAACAGTGTCACCAATGGCTGAGCAGAGAATCCGCGCCCATTGTAGTAGGGCGGGAAACACACCGTCCAGGCAGGTGACTTGAATGGTTGAAAACTTTTAATTGCCCAAAGAATCCGGGTTCTTTTACCACTCTTTCCGCCACCGCCCAATCCTCCTCAGTTGGAGGCGAGCCATGAGGGTCATCCCACGCAGTGTATCGTGAATCACACTGCCCGGGAAGTGAGTGGCTATAAGTATCTCGGCTGTTTCTAGGGAGGTCGACGAAAAGGTGCCATCCTCTCGTTTTAAACAGTCCAGTTGATGACTGGTGTCTTTGCTTAAGACTTTCTTTAAGCGAGCAGCCGTAGTGGTCGATTCGACAGAGTCACAGAAGTTTCTCCAAGCTCGCCTCTGACCACAACGGATCTCCTCTTATATTGCCTACAAAGTAATTGTAAGCTCCCAGTCCTCCACAGATCTGGTGATTTAGCTCTATTGAAGAGCTTTCTAAGTTTGGTTCTCATCTTAGAAAGATCTCGACCCCACCATGGAGTCTTACTTCTTTCCGATGTGACCCTAAGTGGACATGCGCACTCAAAGGCATCTATAACCGATGCCTCACCCCAGCGCTAGCTGACGAGCCACCGATCTCCAGACCATCCCATGGGCGCAGTCCTTGAAGGTTAACGGACAGTCGGTTCCTATAGATCTGCCTGTCCGTCAGCCTTGGATTTCGGTATTCAGTCTTTTGAAACACTCGTGTGGTCGATCTGAAACAGATCCATCTGTGATCTGACATCGATGCCTCTTCAGACACCCGCCAATCTAGTATGTGACCTGAGATACCTACGACGCCAAGGTAATGTCAATTACTGTTTGGCATCGTGAGGTGACGAAAGTAGGTTCGCATCTTCTGTTAAGTATATCAAGGTTAGTAGAGGAGATAAACTCACTCAGGAGTCTACCTCTTTCATTCGTGTCACGGCTGCCCATGCTACATGATGAGCATTGGAATCACACCCGACAACTAAATGTTTGTCATTTCTATCACAGTGTTCTACCAGCTCCAAAAGGAGCCAGAGGAACTGGTTTGTCACTAGCTAGATAAACTGAAGCGATCACTACCGATGTTTGGCCCCCTTGTACATCACAGGTTAGATGTACGGTGGTTATATCCCTGCCACAGTAGTTCGGTATGGGATAGGCCTTTATATTCTTTGGGACATAGATACATGTCCTAGGTTTGTCTTCGTGCGGAGAAGACGGCCCTTTGACATTGTCCAGGCCAAGGATTCTGGATTCCAGAAACCAGGTTCCTGGATTAAGCAAATGTCCTGCTGTCTATCTAGGTGCCTACGTAGAGTAGCAGTAGCCGCCGACAGTGTTGCAGGTTCGTTTGAATAATTTTCAGACCGCGTGGAGACATTGTACGATTAAATTACATCGAACCGCCTCCACGGTTGGTCTCAATTGACAGCCCTGCCAGCTCCACTGATTCGATGCCAGCGCTGTCCACAGGAGTAGCGCCGGCACCAGAGTCAGGGGCAGCAGGGTTATCTACACGTTGAGATGTATCCATGGATACATCCCCCGTTGTTTGCCCCACTAGCGTACCCTGGGTAGCGCTCTGGGGGTCAGAAGTAGTGGCCGTAGAGGTTAAAGTCTTGTCCTCCTCAGACCTCTGCAGCCTCACGTGAAGGTCGCCGAATGAGAATCTCAATCTGCAGCCCTTCTCGTTTAGCCGGTCTACGGCATCTTTATTGACGCCAAAGACCAGCAGCTTTCCGCCTGGTTGATCCGCCTCATGAAAGAGACACCAGGTGTCTATATTGCTCCAGCGGTTCTGAGCAGCCAGCAGGCCGACAATGCGCCTAGTTTCACCCGGTTCTCCCGGGATCCACAGCGTCGCCTTCGTCAGCCTCGGCAGCTCGTCTGCCGGAACAACAGAAAGTCTTGCCCCCTCCCATGGAGTTGGGAGTTTCGCAACCATTTCTTTAAGCCAACCTAGGGAGTGTTCGTCATCACAGTGGATCCTTAGGATCTCACCGGAATATCTCCACCCGCCAAAGGTCGGCGCTTGTTTGTCACGGTCTAAAGCGAGGGCATGATTAGTCAGCGCCTCGTAAAAGATAGACTGTAATTTGTCCGCTATGGCCTGGCTAACCTTCCCTAACGGATTTAACAGATCAACAATGGCCACTCTCAAGTGACTTGAGGCAGCAGCACTGTATGATCCTAATTTTGCGCTCTTCGCCGGATGTGCACGTTCCCGCTTCCTAGGGTTACCAGGAGGCGTTGCCGCGCTCCCATCCGAACGAGGGCGCTTTTTTGCTTTGGGTTGCTCCTTGGGCATCCCTCTCTTTGGCTTGGTCGCGGGGGTCACCTTCCGACGTTCCGTCTTCCTAGGCTCCACCGTAGAGGCAGAGGTCCCAGGGACGGAAGCCGGGGCGGCACCAGAGGCGTCAGACTGAGCCGCTGCGGCCCTAGCCTTCGCTCTCCTTTTTCGCTCAGCTCCGCATGGCCGTTTCCGCCGGGACCCTCAGGTACCGCGGCGCGACCCTCGGAAGCTGCTCTATTTGCCTGGGGCTTGTCGTGGGGGCATCGAAGACGACCTCCCAGGGTTAGCACTACGTTTAGGTTCCATGCTATTTAGAGTTAGTTTCATCTTTCTGGCTCCCCACCCACACGGAGTCGCACAAGGGGACGTTAAAGAACGCCAGGGCTACCAGTCCGATATAGCCCCCCAGGAAGGGTCAGCGCGCGACGAAGACATCCGCACCCACGGACAGCACCCGTGCCAGGCGCGCCCGCGCCGCAGAGTTCCGGCACGCCAGCCACAGCCCAGAAGACTCACCCTGTCGCGGTCTGACCGACAACACAGCCGATTGATCAGGGTTGGTTATTCCCCGACTCCCGTCTAGATGAAATCCAGGCCAAAGCAGTGTGTTGCCGACCTCCAGCACTAACCCCGTCCCGGAGGCAGCTCAACTGCCAGGATCCTCTCATCCACCATCACGGGTCGCCTCGCACGGCACAAACACGAGGCGGCAAGACTACAGACCGGAGAGCTGCCACAACTCATCCGGAACGCTTTTTATTGAGGTTTAGTCCTCTTGGTCTCCAGGAGACCCCCCGTGTAACCCGTCCGCGAGACATGTCCACAGACAACGGGAGACACATGGTATAGCGGTTGCACCCGAAAGTAACAGCCGGCACCGTGAAACCTCTGTGCAGGCCCTTAGCCACGATACGACAGCCGGGCGAGGGAGAGCGGTTCGCGGCAACGGTCTTAGTCAGCCCTGCTCCGGGTTTAGTCAGAGAGGGCAAACCTATAACCGTCACTAACCATCTCGTCACAAGGAGACAAGATGGCCATTCCCCTATCCACCACCTTGGGACGCGCCTGATAGGTGCTCCCAACCCACAGGTTGCCAAGACTTGAAAGAGTAACTTATATTTACGAGATGACCAAGAACGCACGAACTTTCTTTGGCATAACTATTTGTACTTTACTTTTTTGTATTTTAATGTAACAAAGGATTTTTAATTGAAATACAATGCGACAATAAATTTAATTCTAAAAATATGAAAGAAAACAAGTCTTCCGGAGGTATACATAGAAATGAACGTTTAGAAAAAAATCCAAAAATATGTAACCTTTATTTTTTTTTCATGTAATATAAAGATTTAAAAAATAAAAATTAAATTTATAATATACAAGAGGGGTAAGAAAATATTATATTTTCCAACCCCCTAACCAACCCGTGGGTGCGCCACTGTTCTTTTTTCAACCTAAAATGTACGGTTGCTAACAAGAAACGAATTGACTTGCACCTGATCTCGTTTCTGAAATATTGCAAAAAGGTGTTCTTAGGGGAAACTTTGAGACCCCATTACACTCCCTAGAACCAAAAATGTGACGCCAAAAAAATACGTGTGAAATATTTTTCGCTGTTCTACATTCTAACAAATTTTATCAAAATCGGAAAGCTTTTGGTCCACTTGGGTCGCTTTTTTTATTAGCTAAAATTATCTGTGAATAATTTTCCAATATTTATCGGTGAATCATTTTATCCCTGAATTAATTGTCTAAAAAATTTCGTTATTTAAGTGATCATCTTGAACAATTTTATTCGAATAATGCCCAAATCTGCTAAATAAGAATTCGGCTAAAAATCACGAAACCAAAATTAAGTTGAAGCATATCTCACTTTTACTTATTTCTTACGGTTACCAAGATGCTCTATTCTGCAGAGTTGTAGCAGCAATAATTTATAAAAAAGAAGGAATTAAATGGGTCCAATAGCTTTCGAGTTTGCTTCAAGCAAATAGTTACTTTTTTTATATTACTATAGATTCATAACTTCTATCTTACTCTACGTGACAATATGTCTAGAAATCTTTTAATTTTATCTTTTTGACGATTGTTTCATTATCTAAAGATTCTAAAGAATAGGTTTAATACCATTACATTTTATCGACAGGCGATTTTACCAATCAGATTTCTCTCACTGACTTTTTAAATATCTAATGATTATAATCAACGTTTGTTCATATAATCGCAGAATCTACAACGCATTTCACTTAAGCTATAGCCAGCGCCCACTTCTTCCTTCTCTGCGCCTCATTTAATCACAAAGCAAGTATAGAAGAGGCAGAAAGAAAAAAAAACTAATTAAGGAGCACAGCGATCCAACACAAAGCTCCGATCTGAAATTAAATTTTTAATACGTTCCCATTGTATTCCCGGCCGACGGGGAATAATAATAATAAAATTCTTTTCACCCATTCACGGACCGTTCGCCGTTCGTGTATTTGTACGCGCATTATCCAGGAATAACGGAAACAATGCCGAGATAAATGAATGCGCCCGGCCCAGAAATCGTACTTGTCGTTGATGGCAGGCGAGAGGTCTTGTATTAGCTGCGGGTGGTGCGCCCTTCGGGTAGTTTCCATACCGACCGAGAGAGAGGATTTATTGTTGGGAGTTGAGAAAGCACTTCTTGTGTTCTTCGGGAATGGGATTCTTTACGTTTACAAGGGCACCTGGAGAGTTTTCTGAATACGGACAGATGGAAATATGGAGGAGGCTTTCAATCATTGATTAATGAAAAATATGTTTGTAATTAGTATCCACGTTCTCTCCAACCAGCATTTCATTACTATTACTTCTGATCGATATATTAATAATAATCGTTTATTTCCCACAAAGAAGTATAAAAACTTATGGAATAGTGTCTAAAGTGAGAAAATGATTACGACTAAAATGTTCTTCCAGGCTATAGCATGGCGTATTTATCAGATATTGTGTTAATTCGGTCCTAGATGCACAAAAACTGAAATTGCGCATTGCGCAAGGGAGTTTATTAAAAATGATATGCCCATGTATATGATACTATTCGACTTTAGATTTAGTCTATGAATGGGTAAGTGCGTGTATATCTACATTACGCGTATCATACGCATGCACAGCAATACCGCAAGAACTTTTGCTTATTTTTATGAATGTACAAAGATATTTTTAGTACACACCCCGACAAAAACTTACACTGAGAAAAGAGGTTGCACTAAATGAAAAGTTTTACTTTTGGTTTTTATCATGTTCAACAAAAGAATACCTTTTCTCAGCAAAGTAACCATAATTTAATGGAATGCACCTTATTTTTGATTAATATTTTATAATGTCTTTATAACTTCTGTTTAAGTAAGACAATACACATTACATATTATATTGTTATTACTACCTACATATTTAACAACATATTTTAATTTCTTTTAAGTATGTTGTCATATTATTGAATTATAAACAGTATTTTAAATAAAAAAAGCCGGACGTTTTGGCTTATTTGCGTGGACACACATTGATTTAAACCTTTTGCCTTTTAACGGAAAATGCAAGCACCTGTATTCAAGCTGAGCGCTTTTTTACGCGGAAGTATTTTAGTTTTATTCATATTCCCACATGCATAAGTTTCAGATACACAAACAATAATAAACCAAAGTGAATATTTTTTGCGCGAGGTTAAAGGAATTTTAGAGATAATTGGAATCTTTTCAGTTAATGCTGATTTACTTATAAGCCAAGGAACTTTACAGAAGTATATAGTGTTGGAAGGTTTTAAAACTGTTATACACCGGAAAAACGATCTTGTTGTTTTCAACCATTTTTCATGCATTTGGTTACAGTTACTAAATTATTACTTGATTTAGGAATATTAAAAATATTTCTGTATCCAATCGAACAAATAATTTGGTTCGTAGATTTATTTAAAGCTAGCGCAATATTTATTAATTATAATAATTATTATTAACTAAATATTTACATGGAAATAAACATAAATATCGCATTTTATTTTCGTATAGCAGTTTTCTCCCCATATAGTACAGCAGATGAGCAGATATACTTATGTGTAGTAGAGAAATTGTCGCATAGATGACGCATCTCCTATTTTATTCCAGTAACAGATAATATTTGTTATCTGAAAAGGAACCTCTTGAATCAAAATGCTTACGGTTTTTTGCCAATTTGCATATTTTTCAAGTTCAAAATAAAGAGGACTTGAATCAACTATCAATACCTTTCACTTAAAAGAATAAACTGTTTCAACGAAAAATATATTATTTCCGAAGAAATGCGTGAATTTAAAATCATAGTCCTTTTCAAGGAAACACCAAATCATGTGGAGTTTCAACTTTGTAATTGGTAATTTTGAAAAAGCTATGAGACACCATATCGAAACGTCGAAGTAAATTATTTCTTCACAACTTAAGTATTATTTTTAATAACGTATAAATCGAACCATTTTGTAAAACTTTAGGTGTTTCTGTGTCGTTTTAGAAGTCAAACGACCAGGCAAAACATCTATATTTCCATCTAACGCGGTCACGAACCGTTATAAACGTGAAGCAACAGTCTTCTCTGGGCAACACTGCACGTCATGTTTGCTAGGCTTCTGCAAAGAGCGCGCCTCGATAGTAGCAGAAGAGGTCGCACGCTAAATGGCGCCTTTGAGGTGCCAATAAATTCTCGAGGGTTAAACCCTGTGAAAGGAATGGAGTCGAATAAAAGTGAATAGCGAAGGATTACGCCATAACGCCGTTCGCGCTGCTAACTTCTAACGGGGAGATGGCAGTGTCTCGCGTTGGAGAGGTTCGTTTCGATTGAAATTTCGGCGAATTTTCTCGTTTTTTATCGATAAATCACGATACCCCCATTCACTTGCGGCCGTCATTTCCCATTCTACCGCCATTTATTTTCCTTTTAATCACGGGCGCTTCTAAAGCATTTTTCTTGACACTTTTTTTTAACCGATTTACACACGATAAGTGGTGCAACACCACTGTCTAAAACTCGCTGTTAGACAAAGATGGAGTGGTCAAAATTTATTAGTATTAACTAATCCCCTACTTCCATGAATATATAATTACAATTTTTGGACAACCCAGGGATAAGAAACACATACGCAATTTATATATAATTCTATTCCATTCCACTATTAATAAAAAGGAGAGAAGGTTGCCAACAAGTAAATAAGTGGAAAAATAAAATTATATTATAAATAAAAACCTTCGCTATTAAAAAATCATTATCATTAAAAAAACATTATGTTCTGGCCTAAATAAAACAGCTATCGGTGCATATTGTCCTTGGAAATTCGGTAATCAGTTGTAGGTTTTATTTTATTATTTCTATCATCCATTTATTGCAAAAATTTATTATCAATTTACTGCTGCACTTAATTCAAAATTGTGAACATCATTTACTATCACTAAGTATCATAAAGAAAACTAATATCTGTTTAATAACGACAGATATTTTTTTTTTATATTATAGTACATTAAAATTTAATGGCTACATAAAAAAAAAATATATCATGTTTTCATTCATTACGAATTTTTAAACGACCAAATTGTACTTTTAAACCTACCTAATGTAATGCTTGGAACGTTTTTGGACACATAAAGACGGTTATTAACTTTTACGGTTTCCGTTTATAAGAATTGGTGACTAATGGAAACTAATGCACATTGAACACCCGTCGTTAGGACATCCTACAATCATATTAATAATAGATTTGTGGTAGAAATGTCTCATTCATGTAAATTATAGAAATTATATACATGTTTCTCACGCTAGTAACTTCATCAACTTCTGCGTCATTAGAAATTCAATTATAAAGCGAAAATGGGATTCATACGACGGCCGAGAAGAAACGTCTTCCACAAATTCTTTAGAAATAGAAAATTTAAATATTAATTTGATGCCTTATTGCGTCATAGCTATCAGAAAGCTGAATTATTTCGAGTGAAATCCATCCATGAGAAAAAGAAGAAAACATCCGATCCAAGATTTGTATATAGCGATGTAGGTGTTTCGCAAGTTTCGTACGTTTTCTGCATTCGTAAGTGAAAAAGTCACATCGTCGCGAACATGACAAACCTCGCGCAGCTGCGAGCATCAATTCGTTCGGACATTAAAGTAATGAGTTTGAGTTGGCGGCGACACACAGACGTTTCAGATACGTGTATTTACGACATGGCATCGGTTCGCGCAATGCGAGAACCGTGAATAACGAATTAGATGGACGTCAGGCGGTTCGATGCGTGGAATATTGAATGGCAACGGTCGTCGAGATAGAGAGGATGTATATTTTTTTTTGTAGTAGAGAAAGAACAACTTAGAATCGGTACAAGTAACATTAATAATTGAATTCGATAATGAAATAGTTGAACAAAGGAATGCTTCAGCTTTTGACATGTATTAAGTGCTTCTAGTTGCAAGAAATCAAAGCTTACTTACGAAGAAAGGTGCCCAGCATGCACTTTCTAAGTTTACTGAATCTTGAGTGATTTGTAGACTGCGTGATTTCATGTGCAAATCAATATTTTCATGCAATCGCTGTTATGAAATTAATAGTTGTATATGTTACGCTTATTCTGGGATAATCGGAACAGAAAGTGCAGATGTTCGGTGTTCGTTAGATATATTGCACTATGTTCCTCAAAGGCTGACTTACATGAAGCCTGTGGAGAAGAAAGTCAAGTCCGCAAGTAATTTACTGCAAGTTTCTTGCTCTGTGTAAACATCTACATGCCTCCTATTTTAGGCAAGGCACACTGAGAAAAGAGATTGCATTAAATGAAAAGTTTTATAACTTTTGATTTTTATCATGTTCAGCGAAAAGAATACCTTTTCTCAGAAAAGCGCTGTTTTGCCGGAAGACTATTTTCTTCTTAAGTACATAATTACTTAAGCGTAATTAAATGGAATGCACCTTAGTTTTGATTAATATTTTATAATATCTTTATAACTTCTGTTTAAGTAAGACAATACACATTATATATTATATTGTTATTGTTATGTACATATTTAACAACATATTTTAGTTTCTTTTAAGTATTATTGAATTATAAACAGTATTTTAAATAAAAAAGAAGCAGTACGTTTTGGTTTATTTGCGCGGACATCCATGTATGCATTGATTTAAAACTTTTGTCTTTTAACGGAAAATGCAAGCACCTGTATTCAAGCTGGGTGCTTTTTTTCGCGCAAGTATTTTAGTTTTATTCATGTTCCCACGTGCATAAGTCTCAGATGCACAAACAATAATGGACAAAAGTGAATATTTTTCCCGCGAAGTTAAAGAAAATTTCAGTTAATGCTGATTTACTTATAAGCCAAGGAACTTTACAGCAGTATATAGTATTTGAAGGTTTTAAAAGTGGGGAACACGGGAAAATGATCTTATGCTGTCAATTATTTTTCATGCATTAGGTTACAGTTACTAAATTATTACTTGATTTAGGAATATTAAAAATATTCCTGTATTCAGTTCAACAAATAATTTGGTTAGTAGATTTGTTTGAAGATAGTGCAGTATTGATTAATTTAACTAAATATTTACATGGAAGTAAAAATAAATATCGCATTTCATTTTCGTATAGTAATTTTCTACCCATATAGTACAGCAGATGAGCAGATATACTTATGTATAGTAGAGAAATTGTCGCATAGATGGCGCATCTCCTGTTTTATTCCAGTAACAGATAATATTTCGCACAAAATAGGCTGAAAACTACGACAGTAACATACTAATCTGGTATATTTACTAGAACAACATCTGATAGCAGTCATCGCCATTGAAAGCGCGATTTCTTTAACGGCACTCTAGAGTGTGCTAGGGAGATCACTGCGACCAACTCCCCAATACTGCTAGGATTTACAACATTCTAACGGCAAGTCCCTCCTCAGCGCATGAGTGTTTGGAGATAATTCATTTTCATTTCGATTGAAAATGATCACGGCATTTTGTTGTATTTACGCTTAAGTCTAAAATGAATAAATGTTATAAGAAAAGGAAAACCCTCTTGAATCAACATGCTTACGGTTTTCTGCCAATCTGCATAGTTTTCAGGTTCAAAATAAAAATGACTTGAATCAACTATCAATATCTTTCACTTAAAAGAATAAACTGTTTCAACGAAAAATATATTATTTCCAAAGAAATCCGTGAATTTAAAATTATATTCCTTTTCAAGGAAACACCAAATCATGTTGGCCATATAGAAAACGCAAAAACTTTTGGCAATTCCTTTTAAATGAAAAGGATATTTCTCTCAGTGTAAGTACGACACAAGATGGCAGGCCAGGTAATAAGACAGTCAAATCAATAGAACGAGGTTCTGTTTACTTGCCCACTTGCTTTGTCCTTCTACCAAATTTGTCTGCAGGCAATATCTTGACCTGTTGACTTGACACGTTGGGATGCGTTTTTGAGAAGCCCGGCAATTATTCGCATACCAATACCACAATAACCTAACTGAGCTTGCCAAGTTTTGAACTGGCAGTTGTTTTGGCATTTGCTCTTGAAAATTCAAGCCAAGTTACCTGATGACTTCACTTGCTTCTCCACTGGCTTCATGTAAACCTACCTTCAGTATTGAACAGGACAAGGCAACTTGCTTTGAATAGCTTTTCTTGCTCCTACTCGGAAATAGGAGTAAGCAAGTAAGAACAAAAATGGCAACATCAGCTGATGTTATGCCCAACAGTTGAGAAAATTTAATTCCGTTTTACCTAACAATACACAGTTTTCTAAAACTTTACTATTGAAATTGACATACGTTCTACGAGTTTTCTATGTGTTTTACATAGTCGTGCGTTTCCTGTATAAATTTTGCTTATGTTGTCATTGTTTGAGAATCTTCACATACAGCCTTTTTCATAACTACATCTTTATTCCGTATTCAGAACATAATGTGTTTTTTCCAAGAACCATGGTTTATGTTTTTTTTTTTCTTTTACACTCAGCATAAATTGATGAAATTCGTTCTAATTATTTAAAAATAAACAATAGAAAAATTTTATGAAATATTATATTTAAAAATATTAATTAATATTAGAATTTATCTTTTTTTTTATAATTTTTTGGGTATGACGGTATCTTTATGTAAAAAAGAAACATATACGTTGTTGTCCTACGTTACCTTTTACTTGGTAATATTCCGGAAATAATTATAAATGTTTGATTTTTCTCGTCACCAATCAATTGAAAAGAGCACACAACATCTTGTATAGTTTTCGCTTATCTATTGAAACAAAGAAGTTTTCCATATAATGCGATCTAAATTGCCCCACCTCGTACACTTTTTATTACTTATTAATCTGTACGAGAGATTATTACACGGTATAATTTAGCGGATAAAAGAAATAAGAAGTTAAATACAAAAAATGTTTCCGCGGACTTCAGACGGCAGACAGCATCCACAATAAAAAAAAATTGATACAATTTAACCAGAATCTATGGTTATAGAAAATATAATCAACAAATTTATTAATTATATTTGCTCTTACATCAACATAGAACGATTGCTGACGAAACCCCAAGCATTTCAATTTATTAGCACACTTATGTATACTCAAACGATAATGATCTTTAATCAAGTACTCAAATATTATACTTTAGAATTATGAATAATATTAACTACTAATGTTTACGTGGACAATTTAACCTATCTATATTTACTTCTCTCGTCGTTTAGAAAGATAACAGGATTTTTATTTTCCCTAGGGAAATCAGTTACTAATTATCCAGCAAATACAAGCAGGGATTAGGGAAACATTAGTGCTGTATCGTCGCACCATTAGAGTTGCTACGTAAGCACTTTGGCTGACGAATAATCCTTTTTATCGACTTTCCACAACTGTCGGCCACGAATAACCGTTTGATGACACACATTTGCCTACATTCGCGGATGCGACTATCGCATGTCATACATAAATACAGAAAAGGGGAACTGTTATGCAAATGGTGTTGGGCGTTTAATGGCGAGCAAAAAAAGAAATAAAGTCGAACAGAAGGATGACAAATATTGTCGCAGTATTGCAAAATAAAAACGGTGATAATTAGAGAGTATATAAAAAGTTTGCGTTGAATTACATATTCATTATAATTATAACCAAGATATGTTTACTCGATTGTAAGGGAAATTCGTTTCCTGAATACCAGATCTGGCCAAACGCTACTAGGCAGTGCACAAGTGCAAAGAAGTGTCCCGCATACGAAGAGACTGGTTTTTTTGACAACAGTTCTACTATTTCAGAACAAAATCGTTTCTACAAAAAATTTATTGAATTGCGATAATGCAACATTGAATGTTTCAGACTGTACAAGGCATTCTAGAAGTAGGAAAACGCATACCTATTTCGTAATTTTACATGGAACATCCTATATATTACTTAGCTTTTAGATTTTACGCATAGAAATAACATGATTTCAAATATGATAAAATGATATAAACCAGTATATATTTATCTTTAATCTCAAAGAAAAACCTCATTTGTTTGGGCATACAGTATATAATTGTATTTGTTTTTTTACATTAACTACGTTACGTTTCGGATTTTTTTCCTTTAATCCATTTTCAAACTATTTATTTTTTAATTCCTTCCTTGTCACTAGTTGAATCATCTATATGCTTAATTGAAATTACCCAGGACTGTGAGAAATTGTGAATAACCAAGAGGGAGGAATTAAAAAATAAATAGTTTGAAAATGGATTAAAGGAAAAAAATCCGAAACGTAACGTAGTTAATGTAAAAAAACAAATACAATTATATACCATATGCCCAAACAAATGAAGTTTTTCTTTGAGATATAACAAACGGTAAAAAAAATTGAAGAAAAAGAATTAGTTTTATTCTTTTTCAAAATCAATATTTATCTATAATAGCAACGTTGTTATTATTTATGCTTTTGTAAAAAAAAAAGAATAGCTCCGCTGCGCAGAAGTGCTTTTTTCTATGCAACGTACAATTGCAACTGTATTATTTTACCTCTTTTTCTACTGTCCTGATGCAATATTGTTCAAAGTTCTCTACTTGTATATCGCAGCCACTGTTGATGGTTCTTAAGATAACTCCAAAGCAATAAATTACTTCTTTATCAGTCCCTGCAAAACAGTGTGCAATATTAAATACTTAGCAAAAAAATGTAATTATGTTCGTACCAGTAATTTCCGTTGATAAAGAAAAATCTCCTCGCCATGTTGCCATCATTTGTTGACCCATTTTTCTTCGGAATTAATTCAGAATTTATTTCTTTTGGGCATCATATTGCGCTCTGTTTTTTTATTACCTGAAAGTCTAGATGCTATTAATTACCTGTCTACACAGTAAGAACTTTTTTACACAAAGTATTCGTTTGAATACAGGAATATTTTTTAATATTACTTCAGTCAAGTAATAATTTAGTAACCAAATGCGTTAACAAAAAACGTATTTTTTTCTGTGGGTAACAGTTTTAGACTTTTAAACTTCTGTAAAGTGTGTTGGCTTATAAGTAGTGCAACATTAACTGAAAAGATTCCAATTGTCTCTGAAATTCCTTTAATCTTGCAGGAAAATATTTATCTTTGTTTACTACAGCTTGTAATAATAACAATAATAATAATGATAATAATTTATTTCTCATAGGTTGTAAACAACATAGACATTGTCAGTAAATAACACAATTCACATACGCTACCCTACATTTTAGGGAGAAGGAGGAAATAATGGACATCAAGTAACCTGTATGAAATCGAAATCGAACTGCACCTATAGTTCTAATTGTTGCGGTTTATAAATTCCTCAATAGTATAAAAACAATACTCATAGATAAATGATTTTTAACATTTTTTTAAATGCATTTAGAGAACCGGCTGATCTTATACCATCAGGTAGTGCATTAAAACAAGTTACACACCTATAGTATGGGCTACGTTCATAGTGATGTTTTATGAGCTGGTACACTTAGTTGATTTCTTGAACGTGTTGTCATAAGATTATAAATATCTTTATTTTTAACAAATTGGCTTTCGTGACGTTTATAAAAGAGTAAAAGCTCATATAAGTACAGTGACCCCAGAGGTATGATTTTTAATTTTTGATTTTTAAATAATGGTCGACATGATTCTCTAGTCGATGCTCCCATCATGCATCTTATTAGGCGCTTTTGATGGATAAGCAATCTGCCCAAGGCGCCGATCCCCAGAAAACAATTGCATATCGTAATCGCGATTCAGCATATGAAAAGTAAAACATACGCAAGGCGCCCACCGACTGCAGTCTTCAAGTTTCTGAGGCCATAGTACGCCGCACAAAGTTTTTTTTCTATTGTGTAACAATGTTCTCCAAATTTTAGACGACAGTCAATCTCCAATCCTAAAAACAACACTGACCTGCTCCGACCTGCCATCACATCGAACGTAGACTGCTAACAGCATCAACACCAGCGCGAAACTGTATTAATTTTGTTTTTCCAGAGTTTAGTAAAAGTCGGTTACCTTCACACCAGGAGCGCATATCTGAAATAGTTTTTGTCGCACTGATAGCAACGACATCAGCGTTGGGATTAGCGATACAACAGCTGGTATCATCAGCATATTGACTAAAAGGAGATGGAGGTAATGACAAACACAAGTCGTTTACATAAATGACAAACACGTTTTAGCCCTAAGATGGAACCTTGAGGCACACCGCAGGTGATATCTATTGCAGGCGAAAGATATTGTTTACTAATCTCGTTCGCGCGACTGTGAATAGCAATGAAAGATTTTCGGTTCGTCAGGCACGACTTAAAGTAGTTCTGGGGGGTACCGCGTATTCCATATGCCCACAATTTACTTAAAAGGATATCGTAATTTAGTGTGTCAAATGCCTTGACAAGTCAAATACCCAAGAGGTGTCCCAGCGTCCGGTTGTTGTAAATGTGAGCCATGCATTATGCATGCGTCCAATGTAGATTCCGATAAAAACCGACTGGGTTAGAATTATCTGGTGTTCTAAATTGTGAGATTTCATGACGTAGTAAACACTGCAACTAAAACTAAAATTACCTTTCGCGTTTAAAAAAAAGTACCTCCTCAGCAAAAGTTCTTTAAATCAATTATATTCATGTGTCCACCAAATAATACTAACACGCAGTTTTTATATAGAAGTAATTTAATAATAATGAATAGCAGTATAATATGTAATGTGTATTGTTTTAACTTAAACAGAAGTTAATACAGATATTAAAAAATTAACCAAATTAAGGTGCATTTCATTTAATTAAATACGTTTACTTTTCCAAAAGTGATGTTTAAGAAGAAAATAGTTTTCCCGGCAAAACAGCAGCTACTGCGAATGATATAAACTTTTTCGTGAAAGGTATCCTTTTCGTAACATGAATAAACCAAACGTGTATAAAATTCTTCATTCAATGCAATATCTATCTCTATTGTAAACGTTCTGACCCGGCACCACAAACTGCACAGACTGGACGATCTAGTTTTACGTACCCTAATTTTACTAAAAAAGTCGTTATTTAGTTCAGTGTATCGCTGATGTGATAGCTTTGCTATGGAACGTACGTTCAGTTTAGTGCAGTTTGTGGTGAGGAGTCTAGAGTTTTCAGCATTACGAGTACTAGTTTGGAGGTATTATTTGTTATCTTTTCTCAGGGTGTGTG